>PVJO010004802.1:0-103808 GCA_004026905.1 Hystrix cristata
TAAGAGTAATGCAATGGTGATTTAAAATAACGAATATGGCACCTGACATATTGATTTATTTATGCCAAGCACTATGTGAACCATATTCATGGACACTTACTGCTCACAATAGGTTTTACTGATGGATTCTGTTACTGGCTCCATGTTTCTAATGGGGAAACTGAGGGTCAGAGAAATTAACTGAGTTGTCCAAGGAGTAGTTAGACAGTCTGAGTCCCCTGCCTGCCTCCTTGTCCTACCCACTGCAGCATGCTCACCCTTTTGAATGAAAAGTTTGGCCAATTTTAGGTGATCATTATCCTCTCTCAGTATCTTTGCAAAATATATCTTACATTGTGATTTCTTACTGGGCTTAAGAACGTGCTGTTTAGTGCTGGGGATTTAGCTCAGTGGTTAGAGTGTGTGCCTTGCAAGCACAAAGCCCTGAGTTCGATCTCCAGCACAAACAAACAAACAAACAAACAAGAATGTGCTGTTTAATTTCACTACTTCTATTTCAAGTCCAGGGCTTGGAGGAAGGTTAGAGAAGATAGCAGATGGATCTCAGGAAGACATTTCAGAGAAAGCAGGATTGTCATGGAAAAGAAAGACACTCCAGCAAGTGATGTGCCCTAGGGTTATTTCAGGTGCCAAGGTGTGAGTAGAGTATGAGATGGTGATAAAATGACCAGAAATAGATGTGCAAAAGAGGAGGGATTAGCTTTTAAGGAGCTAGTTTCAGAAATAACTTGCTAACTAATAGCAGAGTTTTATTTTATGGCTATTTCTTCAAGAGCCCTTTGAATTTTGCTTGAAGTACTAATCAATTACAGATAGATTAGTAGTTCAAGCACAATTAATAAGTCACATGAGGTTCCTGCAAATTTGAACTCAATATGATCCTGGAATTTCAGATCTTTTATTAATTTTAATTGAACTCTAGTAACTTTCTTGTATATGTTCTGAATTTGAAAACATGTATATGTTGTGAATATATACATGTGTTTATGTGTCCAGGCACACTGTATATATTTTCAGTGTAGGCGTATGTAACAGAAACAAAAATATAACATGTTTCTTGTGGTAGTACCTGGGTACAATTACAAGAGGAGAAGGAATATATGAGAGTAAGAGATAGTAAGTGAATCTGTTATTGAAAATGCAGCACAAGAGAGCTCTTTTTTAAATTGATTACTATTGAATAAAGATCGAATGATGTATCCTATTGAACAGATTCACATTTCTGCTACCTATCTTGGTTTTTTTTTTTTTAATGATAAAACATGCTAATTCCTTTCTGTCTAGTCAAACTTACATACATGGAAGAAAGGGAGATGTCTACACTATGGGGAAAGTGGGATTCTACACAGGGATGTGGCTAATTCTGGAAAAATTCAACTAAATAAGATGTTTTTTCTCTTCCTCATTGCTTTGAAGTCTTTTTCTTCCCTTTCGTTTTTACAGTTTGATTATGTGATTCTTGTCATAGAGTAATGTTGGAAGTAACTGTAGAAAATTGGTATTATTTCTTCCTTTAATTTTTAATAAAATTTGCCATTGAATTCTAGTCTTAGTAATTTTTGAAAGGTAATTAATTAATGATACACCACTTCCCCATGATTTACTATATTGCAAACATATACAAATAAAAAAGAAAAAATCTGAATTCTTTCATAGATTATAGGTCTGTTCAGATTATTGATTCTTTTTATGTGAATTTCGGTAGTGTATGACCTTTAAAGAATTGGTCCATTTTACATAAATTATCAAAGTTGTGGCCCAGAATTCTTCATAATAACCCTTTGATAACCATATGGTGAGTAGTAAAGGTCATTCTTATGACATTAGTAATTTGTGACAGCTCTTATTTTTTTCTTGGCTCTTCTGACTAGAGGTTGATCAGTTTTATTGGTCTTTTCAAAGAAATCATTGTTGATTTTCTCAATTGTTTATGTTGATTTCTGTTTTCAATTTCATGGCTTTCTGCTGCAACTTTTATTATTTCTATTCTTCTGTTTGCTTTAGGTTTATATTGCTCGTTCTCTCTCTCTTTTATCCTAAGGTGAAGCTTAGATTATTGATTTTGATTTTTCCTTTGCCTTCTGGTCTCTGCCACTCACCGTACCTCCAACTTCTGCTGCTGCTCTTGTTATTCCGGCCTCTCCAAGGTTTGGGTGGCAGTTTGCCCTGAGACCTCAGTTATCTGATAGATCCAAGAAAAGTTGTTGATTTTCCGTTTTTTTTTCCCTCTCATGTAATGAGAGTAGAAATGTTAACTTCCGAGCTCTGCGTGTTGGAGCCAAAACTGGCTTTCATTCTCTTTTCATTCTCTTGATGTCTTTGACAGACAAGGGTTTGTAATTTTACTGTAATCCTTCCATCAATATTTCATTCCATAGGCAATGATTTCGGGGTCTATTTAATTTCATGAAAATGCCCAGTAGTAGCCCCTCACATACACCTTTTGCAGTTTTGCTTTCTGCTATTTCAGTTACTCACAATCAAGGATGAGTCAAAACATTAAATGAAGAATTCCAAAAATATATAAATCATAAAATTTAAATTGCATGCCATTCTGAATAGGGTAAGGAAATTTTAAGACAGCCCATCAAGGAGGTGAATCGTTCTTTTGTCCGGCATATGCATGCTTTGTGTACTACCACCTTCTCATGGTCACCTTACAGCCGTCCTGGTTATCAGATCCACCGCCCAGTCCCCAGGGTGGTATTCAAATGGGCTTCTTTTACTCCGTAGTAGTGGTCCGAGATATAAGAGTAGTACTCTCTGTAACTCAGATACACCAAAAAGAAGCTACCAAGAACTTCTTTAAGTAAAACAGTGAAAGTTGTCAATTTAATGGAGGAAAAAAATGCCATACGCTGATTTTGCTAAGATCTATGGTAAATTATTGTTGTTAATCTCTTATCGTGCCTAATTTTTAAATTAAATTCTATCAAAGGTACGTCTGTGTCAGAAAAAGTGTACTATATAGAGAGTTCAGTGCTGTCTGCTGTGGGTGAGGCAACGTCAGGGCGATATAGAAGAGCATTTTCCTGGCAGATTAAGGGGGTTACCATAATTCTGCTTTGTGATGTTTTCTAATAGTTTCTTAATTCTACTCTTCATACTGATCCCTATAACTTCTTGAAATAATGTCTCCACATAAAATGAAATAAGGTATTAAGATATACTTTTATTTTTATGTAGATGTTCAGTTTGCTCATATTGATTTATTGAAAAACAAAAAAGAAAAACTTTCACTCTCTGCTTTACTACTGCTGTCCACACTTGCACGCGTTTGTTTTTGTACTTCCTAGTCTATCCTTTTATGTGTCTGTTCTTGAGCTGGTACCATATGTTTTTATAACTTTAGCTTTAGTGTAAGTCTATAAATATGAGAGTGTAAATTCTCTAGTTTTCTTATACCTTTCAAATAGTATTTTGAATAATTTTGACCCTTTGCATTTCTCTGTAATTTTAGAATCAGCATGTAGCTTTCTCCAAAGAAGACCTGCTGGAATTTTGAGTGATATTGTAGGAGAAAAGTATGCATAAGTTCTAATTAATATTTTTAAGGATTAACAAGGATATTTTACTGTGTGCAGGTGAAATTTAAGATTGTTAAATTTGAAACAGCCATAAACTCATGAAATTCCAGCTTAGACATTAAATGTCACCAAATTACTGACATAGAAAATAAATTTAAGAAGATAAAAGACAAAATAAAATGAAAGGAAAAATGAGATACATAAGGATAAATACTACAGTTACAAGAAATACAGAAATACAGATAGATATACAGAAATTTCTGTTGGAGAAGTATTGTGGAAGAAAAGAAGTTAGAAGGATAGAGGCTTTCCTAAAGCACTTGAAAGGGTATAAAATAAATGAGTTTATAAATAATTTGTAAAAACATAATTAAAAAGGTACTTCTTGTGAAGATCATACTTAATTTCTACCCCGGTCTTTTATAAGAATCCATGGAATACTTCTTTAAATGTTCATATTATAGATTCAAATGAAACTTCAAGAAGTCCACAAAAATAAACATTCTAAACATTTATTAAACCTAAAATAAACCTTATCAAGTCACACACAAATTATTCTAAGGCAAGAATAGCTATGTAAACAAAATACCTAACAATAATGAAAAAGCAATTTTCAATAATCTTTGAGTTCAAGAGTAAGTCATGTAATAATAAACTATTAGGAAAATAATGAGAAATATGTATGTATATATATTAGGATATTGACTATAGTAAAAATTGTAGTTATAGTAAATTTTATAACCTTAAGCATCTGCATTGTTATAGAAGTAACAATTAAAATAAGTTCACATTAAAAAGACAAAAAAGCCAAAGGAAGGACCTAATGAAATATAAAACCAGAAAGCAGTGATGAATGATGAATTGCTGGGAGCAGGGGATGAGGGGAGGGGAATGGGAGAAAAGCAGCAAGATACATCATGTACAGGTACAAATCCCCTATCATGAATGTTATCACTATGTACATCTAAAATGTACCATTAAAATAAAATTAAATAAAAAAAATTCAGTGCATGGTGAAAGTAGAAAATGGTTACTAAAATAGATAAAATAAGTTTTAAATAGGTGATTAAATGATTTGGTACGGTATAAATTATAACTATATATTACTATATAGGGAAATTTTAAAATATTGTGAAAAAATTTTTCTTAAGTGACAGCTCTAGAACTAAAAGAAATCATGCAAAGTGTGACAAAACTTAAGGTACGTTGTGGAAGATATATTGGTCAGATTTCCATCGCTGGGGAAAGTGCCTGACACACTTAACGGAGGGAACAGCACGTTTTAGGCTAACAGTCAAACAGTTTTCAGTCCGTACTCAGCTGACTCCAAGGCGGAAGCATCTTGGCAGCAGGGCGTGATGAGGCAAGCTGCTCCACACATGGTGTCTGGGAAGCACAGAGCGAGGGACGAGCTCAGAGAGGAAGGGGCGGGGACCAGATACCGCCCAACAGTGACGCCCCCGTGACCCACCCAGGCACACCCGGACGTGTGCTCTCCAATCCCCTCGGTGTCTCTGAAGCCAATCAAGTTCATAATCAAGATTAACTGTCTCAGCATATATTCAATTTATCAAATTTCAACTATTCTCCTGGACCGTATAATTTTATACTTATGCTTGAAAATCTTTTATGTAAACTGGGTGTGGTGGCGCATGCCTGTAATCCCCAAACTCGGCACTGGGGAGGCTGAAGCAGGAGAATTGCTGTGAGTTCAAGGCCAGCCTGGAATGCATAGCAAGACCCTGTCTCAAAAAAACAAAAAATCTTTCATGAGTCACGCAATTCATATGAAAAAGTCTTAACCATACATAAAAGAGAAGATATTTGCAGTAGAATAACTCAAATTCATTAAGTGAAACTTTAGTAATCTTCCAAAAATAATGTTATAGGTAAAACATTAAAAATTTCTGATTTTCCTACTTTCTTCATGCAAAATAAGGTGTAGAAGAAAATATTCAATGTGAGGTTGTCTTGTTTCTAATTTTGATGCTGTAGAATTTTATATTAAACTAGTAATAGAACTTGGGGGCTTTAGGAAAACTAGCTCCAGAGACTGTATGAATCGCTTGATTTAAAAGATACCCAATTATTTTTATTTCCTTGATATCAAATCGTTCTTATCCCTGCTCACTTCCAGATATAACTTTGTGTAATTCAAGTGTACCTTCATTTCTTTCTGAGTATGGTTAGCTACATCACTGACCAAATAATCATTCAGGTAACTTAGTGCCCTTAAAAAATGTGTTGTGCAGTTCCATTTAGTAAATTAAGAGGCATTGATAGCATCAATTTGGGTCAGCACTCGCTGCAAGATCGGTTGCTCTTGTTTTGCTACCCACAAGAGGATGCTTCTCTTTCCTGCACCACATGAGCTCTGCAGGGACTCAGGTTGACTCTTCCTTTATGTTCCTAATCACCTTCTATCATAGTTATTTATTTATTTTTCTCTGCTGAGACAAAATACCCTGTACCACAAAGTCAAAGGAGGAAAGGTTTATTTAGCTTGCAGTTTGTACAGGTTTCAGTTCATAGTTGGCTGGGTCCACGGCAGGGCGGCATCACTGAGGAGAAACAATTCCTGGTGGGCAGCAGGCTGCAAGGCAGCAAACAGCAAGCAAGAAGCAAGAAGCAGCGACCCTCTTTCTGTACTTCATATCCTCCCAGGCTACTCACCCTTAGGGCTGGTAGCACTCACACCCAGGGAGGGGCAATTTGAATTTTAGCATCGTACCATGAATCAATCCCAGCATCACATCCTTGATCCCAGCATGACATGCCCTAGATCCAGCCACCTATGACCACATGAGGCTTTGGGAGGACATCGAGTTATAAGCCACAACACCTTCCATAGACAGGAGAATCTCTAGTTCTATTCACTGCAGGGCTGGCAGGTCCAAAACTTTGGCATCTGATTCTTACACAATTTTATTATCTTTATGTTAAGACAAAGAATGCACAACGATAAATTTAGACACATGACTAAATATTTGCTTATGGTAATAAGTCATACTGAAGTGTAATTGTTCAAAATTGGCAAATACCATAAATATTCCATTTAACATTCAGCTTGGATTAGATCAGCTCCTTAGAAACTGACCCCAAGGTTAGGTTTTTCTTGTGTGATTTAAATGATAAAATCCTTTCAGAGAAGAGAAGAAAGCCAAAGATGTTTGAGATACCAGGCGAAGACCCTGGAGGATGGCTGGCTCATCACTCAGGTTTCCTGGTCAGGCCCAGAGGGAGCTGTGTTTCTAAACCTCTAGGGCAGTCAAATATTGGCTGAGTTCCCAGCTTTACACTGCAAAGAAGGATGCGCACAAAATGGTAAAAAGGAATCAGAAGAGATCAGGGGAACTCGCTCTCCTCTCCACACCAGATGAGCTGTCACAGTGGTAGGGAAAGATGTTCTTTTAAACTTACCACACACTTCCATGACTTGGCATCACTTTAACCATACACACAATAGCTTCAAAGCAGTAAATATTTCACCCTACCTCAGTGCATTCCTAACAGCACTTCCACTTAGAAGGGATCCCAAAAATATAGCTTCTCCAAATCTGTCATCCACAAGAAGAAATGTGGTCGAGGGGAAGTCAGAATACAAAATGATGGAAATCAATAGATTTCAGTGAAAAGAATTACCTTCCACAAAATTTTACAACTTACAAGAGCTATGAAAGTTTTACAGAATCATATGACCACGTCTCTAGATCTTAGAGTTCGGTACCCAGTATTAGCTAAAAAAATTTTTTCTGCTAATTATTTTATGCCTTCAGTGTTCTTACCAACCAAACATTCCAGAGGTCTCTGTATTTCAGACATCTCCTTTCTGAGCAGACCATTTGGCACATAGCCAGCTTCTAAAATATTTGCTATTTGAATTAAATTCTTCATCTTAGTTGGCATCATCTTCATCAATATAACTGAGGGGCAAAGCATGGGCTTTCTCATATCTTTCTCTTCTTTCTCTAACTTAGATCAGCAGAATTTCCTTTTGCTCTGTTGTAATAGAATATACATTTGCTTTATTTACTAACAAATAAAATTCAATTTGCTTATGGCCTGCCTATTTATGAAGAAATGCTGGGAACATCCCGTAAAGGATTTGAAAGTTTTATTACTACAAAGAAGGCAGGGGTTCTAAGTCACGTGGTAGCCTCCTCTGGTTTTTGAAACCATTCAGTTCAATTAGATTATATTACAATCAGTGGCTTGGATATGGTACTTGGGAGGTGCTAGAACTTTCAAGAGATGTGGGAAATCCTCTGGTCACTAAGGAGATTGCCTTTAAAAGGCTAAAGCAGCTCTCGTGGGAACCCTGGACTCTTTAACAGCTTATGGTTAAAGAGGCTAGCTGAAGCCCAGAAGAGCTCTGTGGCTTCCTGTTTGGAGATGCGATGTCACCCTCCCTCCCACACCTGCTCGTGCCATTTTGACACTCTCTCCCGTGAGGCCCTCTCCAGACACCACACCAATGGGTCCAGCACTATCCTGGAATTTGAATCTTCAGAAAAGAGAGCTAAATAAAGCTCTTCTCTTTCTAAAGCTGACCTGTAATATTATTTCCTTATATTAACAAAAAATGGACTAGTACATTATGATTCACATTTCAAGAATGAGGCAGTCTTACTTGCCAAGTGATGCCTGCTCTCTTTTCATCCATCTTTTATTCTATTTTTCATTTACCATAAATTTTAGTGTAATTTCTATGTGAATGGCACCATCTAACCTCACCTTCCGACATGACCTGTTTCACTTTAACAAGCAGCTCTCTTTGCTTTTTAATAGGCCTTGCTCTGTCATTATGCCCTGACATTCTACATTCCTGGAAATGGCTTTCTAAAGTTTCTTATCTTAGCTAACTGTCCCTGCTTCTTTTGGACTCTAGAAACTATTTGTACTTTCCCTAAGGAAGCCCCTGTTATTCTTTAGGTGAAGTAATGTTATGTATATGTATTTAAACACCTTCAATTCTTCACTATTGGTTCATATCCATAAGTGATCAAATTCCTTGAAGCCAAGACTAATTTTATTTGTTTTATCTTCTGTGTTCAGAAGAGTGAAGGCTGGAAAATAAGTAATCAGAATGTTTAGGATATGGATGGTGAGGGCGCACAGTAGTTCTCAGCTGAGAATGATTTTACTCCCAGGGAAAAATTGGCAACATTTGAAGTCTTTTCTGGCTGGTAGAACTGAAATGTGCTACTGAAATATAGTGCTTAGAAGTGTGTGTGTGTGTGTGTGAGGCTGAATAACCTTCTTTGCACAGGAAAGCTCCCTAGTAAAGTACCCAATGATGTGGGGGTTGAGAAACCTTGGGCTAACAGAATAAATGAATATTTTTCACTTTATCTAATAAGATTCTGTAATATACAATAGGAAGCTTAGTACACAGAGCCAAGGACCCATTTTCCTGTCTCTTCATAAACTTTTGGTTTGTTCTTCAAGAAAAAAACTCAGAAGGATTCCTTAATTTGCGAATTTTACAATCTTCCACATTACAAAAGGTTTCCCATAATTTACATTGAAATATGAAGGAGACAAATGGGGTGGTGGTGTTTGCAGAAATCCTTCTCATCGACAGTGAGTAGCATGTTAGAGTTGAGGATGCCATTATTTCTCCAGTGAGGCCACTCTACCTTACATAGCTGCTCACTGATGATTTTTTACGTGCTCAATTCCTAATTTATGAAAGAAAATTAGATTTCTCTTTGGTCTTGCATTTAAATCTGCTCCATTAGTCATGTACACTTAGAGTGTCTCTTCGATGGGCTCAACTCCATCTCCTTTTTCTGGACTTCTTTAATACGTGTCTTTCACTAACTAGTAACTTTTGCATTCTTAGTAGCTTTCTCAGCTGTTAGGAAGACAAAGGCAAAGCTTGTATTATGGAATTAAATGAAAATGTAGTGCCACCCAACTAAGTTTTCAGGTTAAAACTATGCATACAGAAAAAAACTCAACATAAAGTGGATCTAATATAGTTAAAATTAGCTACCAATTTCAAGTCATGTTACAGAATAAATTAATTAGAGTCCAGGGCTTGCTTGTGTACATGCTGTTATTAATTACCCAGTAGTACTCCCCAAACTGTTTGTGCTTTAGAAATAATTGAATTTTTAAAGCCTTCTTGGAACAGAGAGAGATTTCCTTTCAAAGAACATGCAAAAGGCAAAACACGAACCCCAAAATCTAAGCGATTTTACTTATAATCATAAAGAAGTATCCGCTAGTTTTGTAATCCAGAAGAAAAATAGCCATGACTGTAGTCTCAGCATAGCAAACCTAAAGAGTTTGCGTTTATGTGTGTATGTGTGTGTTCAACTTCTATAGTTAAAGTTACAGAGAGTGAGTTCAAGGGGTACATGATAGATAGCAGAAGACAAACATAATAAAACATATCTTTGTACATACTAATAAATACACGGGGGCATGTACATATTCAGAAGCATCCTGTGAGCACACAAATAGCATATACAATTTGGCCTCCTGGTAATTAAACTCATACATGCTCGTTTTCAGATGTTTAAAAGACAGAATATAATAAACATGCACTATAAGAAGAACAGGCAAAATTAAGCTAACCACCGGGTAAAAACCACTGTTGTTTATGTTTTGTATTTCTGTGGTACTTATTGGACGCACTTATTTCTGCACTAAAATACAGGCGTATTCATGCATTTGCATATGCATTTTGTATCGGGATATGCATTGTCTATATAGAATTTACTATCCTTCATTTTATTGCTTAATACCATATTGTGAACAATTTGCCAATTCATTAAATTTTCTTTCAACATAATTTTAAGTGGATACATAATGTCACATTGGGTGGCTTTCCTGTAACCCAATCTTCTCGCTGAAAATGGAGTTGTTTTCCTTTTCACTTTCTATCATTACAAACAGCACTGTAATTACCGCTGCACGCAAACGTCCTCACATATTAATTTATTTTGAAAGTGAGCTCGTACCAAAATGTTTCACTCTAATTTTTCTGAAAGCATTATATTATATATAGCAGTTCATAATATTTTATGATGTGAATGTGCTAAAATCTAAATTAATTTTATATACTTGAAATTTTAAATTATTTCTAATTCACTAATATAAATAACTTAAATGTGGATATTATGTATGAATATTTATACACATCTCTATTGTTTTAGTTCATGATTGAGACTACTAGCCAAAAGCTATAATGATGTAGAAGGCCCTTTGTATAAGTGGGATAATTTCACACTAGCTAGGACTTTTTTCAGTTTTTACTATCAATAATTAAAGTATCTATCATGTGGACTATTGCAAACACTGTATTTTCTTCCACAGAGTCATTCAACCACTTGAGAAGAGGTGTAAGGGTGGGTAATAGGGGCCATGAATATGACCAAAATATATTATATACATTGGCCCCCCCAAAAAAAGTGTGAAACTTGGGGAGTAGTAGAGAAATGAGGTGATGAGGGAAATCTTTAAGTATATTATATGCAAGTACAAATCTACCAAAATGAAAGCCATTAATCTGCATTACCAATATGCACTAATTAAATGTGGAAAGAAAGAAGTATAAGGAAAGAAATTGGAGAGTTGATAGGCAAAACAAAATGTTACTGTGTATGTATTAACTTCCTTGATTACCAAGGAGATTTGACCTGTTTCAACTTTCAAAAAACAGGTTTTGATTTTCTGTTGCAATTTGTCTAACACATTTTATACAGCTTGCCCATTGGAGAGCTTATTTTCATTCTGATGGATTTCCAAAAACCCTTGAATTTTCTTTTAATGTTATGAAGTGCTTTTTCCTTACACTGTCAAAGTGATGTTTATTCCCCATATTTAATTTTCTTCCTTACCTATGAAGAAGGAAGAATTTGTCTGAATTCAGTGTTTGTCGGAAGACAGGTTGATCAGATAATCCTTTGATGGGTTCACTGTCGAAAGTGCAAAATAGCAAAATATTTTTCCAAGAAATTCTGGGGTTAATGATTTCTGCTGTGGAAAAGAAGCCACAGATCAGAAGAGGAACATTTATTATGTTCCTCCAGTGAATAATTACATTGTGATTTAGGTACTCTATCCATCTTTTTCCACTAGAAATTTCAGATAAGTAGGATGTCTGAGCAGCAACTAGACAAGCCACATGTAAAAAGGATTCTCCGGTTTCTTTCTAGTCTTGGCAATCACAATAAAGTGCCCCTGCAGAAGCAGTTATCAGCACCATCCAGAGGTACATGGAGATCTCTTCTGTTGGCTCAAAATAAAGTGTTCCCCAATTTCCATGGGTTTTTGAACATTTCGAAGCAGTACAATGAGTTGCCAAACTACAAGAATTCAAAATTCAAGTCACTCTAGATGTTGCATGGTGAAATTAAAAGTCATCATGGAATTTGAGTGGTCTCGAATTCAGGGCTTCTCAGTTTAGTCCACAAGTTCATACTGGTCCAGGAATTATTTGTTGCCATCAGAAATTAAGAATAATCATTAAAACATTTATAGTTATTTGACTTTGTGGCAGGATTATTATATTTTAGAAAATTATCAATTTTCAGTGGATTGGTTGGGGGGAGCCTTTCCTACCAACAGTTTAAGAAGCTCCACACTGATATCTGCTAAACCCGAAGTTTCTACAGTAATCAATTATCAACTGACCTGTGATCATTAAGATTTGACCACATCAATTGGTCATCCCCATTTCAGCTACTACTTGGTTCATTCAGACCTGTTAGGGTTGTTACATGAAGTATCCCCAAGAAGTTGGATTAACTCATTGATGAGTTTGTGGCTGATTGGGGTATTAGCAGTAGAGACCACTTGAAGGGAGTAGGTGCTGGGGATGTGAACTTGGACACCTTATCTTCTCCTTGGCCCCTTCCCGTCCACCTCTGTTCTTTTCTCCCTCCTTCCTGGGCCCTGGAGGTGAGCACTTTCCTCCACCGTGTCCTTCTCTATGAGATTCTGCCTCACCTCAGGCCTACAGTGAGGGAACCAGCAAACCATGGACTGAAACCTTTGAAACCATGAACAAATTAAATCTTTCTTCTTTTAACTTGACTTTCCAGCTATTTTCTCACAGTGACGGGTAACACGATGTCATTTAAAAAAATTTTTTTTTGATGTGGAAATCCCTAAAATAGTATATACTACGTCAAATTGTTTAGAAAATCAACTTGAACAGTACATAAGACTCAGGATTTCGTGAAGTGAATAAAAATCAAGATGCAGAGAAAATCCTGCAAAATCAGAATTATAGCAAATTAGGGTCTGTCAGATCAGTTAATTTCAAATTATAAGACTCTTTTTTAAAAAATCAGTATGATAATAGGATCAAACAGAAATGTTTACATATGAAAAATTTGCGAAAGAAATTTGGTAAAACTAATAAATGACCTTGTTAACAAAAATAAAACTCCGATTGTTTATGGAATAAAAAACTCCCTGAAGATTTTACTTTCCCTCCATTTCTTCTATGGGTTCAATGTTATTCCCATCAAAATCTCAAAAAGAATTTTTCAGACCTAGACAATCTTATTCTAATGTTTACATGTTGTTATAGGCCTGAAATAATGCTGAAAAGAAAATAATAAAAGGGAACAATCACTGTGACCCATGTTACAACACTCGTGGCAAAGGCTAAAATATTTTTTTTTAAATGACGGCAAATGCCAGTGAGGACACCCGGAAACCAGATCACTCACAGTTTGGTAGATGGAATGTAAAGTGGCTCAGCCATCCTGGAAAACATTGGCAGTTTCTTATAGAACTGAGTATGTAATTGCCTTATTATCCAGCAATTATGCTCTTTGGGATTTATGTCTTGTGAACTGAAACTTAAATTCACACATATGGTGTAGAAATGAGCACAGCAAGTTTATCTGTAACAGCCCCAAACTAGGAAAAAAAAAAAAATCCACATGTCCTTCGATGAACTGTGGGACACTTTCATCATACAATAATACTCAGTAGTAAAAGAAAAACCAAGCAATCGACATAGCTAAATGATTCCATTCGTGTAACTTTCTTGAAATTAAAAAAAAAGTAAATGAGGAACAGATTAGTGGCGGCCAGAAGATAGGAATATTGAGGGTGAGGATGTGGAGAAATAAGGTTATAGAAGCTTAGCAGGAAAGGATCCTTGTAGTCACGGAACTGCTCCTGTATCTAGAATGAGGTGGCAGAAATTTGCATATACACACATGGGAAGATTGCATAGAATTAAACTGGGTGTGCTAGCGCATGCCTATATTCCCAGTGCTTGGGGACACTGAGGCAGGAGGATCATAAATTCAAGTCCAGCCTGGGCAATTTAGTGACTTAGCAAGACTCTGTCTCAAAATAAAAAAAAATAGAAATAAAAAGGGGGCTGATTTCAATCTCTCTTTTTTACCAAAAAAAGGTGAAAGGTTGTATAGAACTATATGCACACATACACATAAATGAAAGCAAGTTAAACTGTACATCTGACTAGGATCAGTGGATTTCATCAGAATCAGTACCCTGGTTGTGATATTGTTTTGCAAGATACCGCCTGTGGTAAAGTTAAGGATAAAAGTTACGCAGGGTCTCTCTGTTATTTCCACAATCACATACAAATTGGCAATGGCTGCAAAATTAAAAATCAAATTAAAAAATGATCCAATTATAAGATTTTGTTATGAATGTCAAATGTAAAATTAAAGCTATAATTATTGCATACTTTGGTTTGAAAAATAAATGAACTAAAACCTTCTAATTTTGCCATTTTAATATTTATGCAGTATCTTGACACATCTTAGCCATATGTCACATGAAAATTCCTCATCAAATTGTTCTGTCATACACCATGAAAATTTGGTTCCTATTACCTCGGGACTCATTTTAGAGGATGGCTTTTTACAGATAATTTTGATAGGGTAATGAAGACCGCCTTACGCAGAAATGACAGTAAGATTTCGGTAGTTCTGCTGCAGAATGGTCTAGGCTGCAAAGGCACGGGCAGCTGTGGTTCTGGAATCTGTGGTTCCCTGAAAAGTGGGGTCGTCAGAATGGGCTTGGTGCAGATCAGGGCTGGGGCGAGGGCAGTGCGTGGTGTCCTGTGTGGTGTCGACTCTGGGTTGTTGCAGACAAGAGCCAAGGGCCAAGCAGCGGCCCACTGTGATTCAGGCTAACGGGTCTGGTCTTTTCAAAAAACAGTGATTACTTCCTGGTGCGAAGGCACTGGTGTTTAGCATTTTAGCTCCATAAATAAACTTCATGATTCTGCAATGCAGTGGCTGCCAGTTTTGGTCTTCAGTGTTTTTATTTTCTGAGGTTATCTGAAGGTTTCATAAGGGAAAATTGGGAGAAACTGTGAGATCGACTTTGCTCAGAGACCACTGGGAGCTGGAAAGCTGCTCTCTGCCTTCAAAACTTTATGTGATGTTTTTAATTAGAAAATGTTTGATTTTTGCTGGAAAATTATAGTGAATTTGCCTAAGGATAGTTTATGAAATTTGGATGAAAGTAGTTTTATAACTTCTAAAATATTGACTGCACTTATTTTTCTACTTGGTATATCCATGCATCAAATACCTATTTTGACTTTATGTTGACTAAGAATTATCGTGAAACTGAGCCTTTCTTCTGAAATGCATATAACTTCTCTACAATATACTGAAAAAACATGTGTTTCATCTAATCTGTAGTGCTAAGTTTATTATTTATTAAATTACTGTGTTTGGTTCTCTGCTTCAGTTCCTATGATTTGTTAATATTTACTTATACCACACTGTTTCCATTACTATACTTTGTAATTTCTATCATTATAAAGGATTCCTCTGGATTTTAGTATCATTTTTCACACATGTTCCTTGAATAGTCTTACTCATTTACACTGATGAATTTATGAATCCCTTTGTTAAAATAAAAGAATATTCTCCCCTATTTTTAAGTGGATCATATTAAAGTCACACATTGATTTAGAAAGAATCGTCATTTTTCACAACATTTTATTTTCATATTCAGGACTATGATATATTTCTCCATTTATCCAAGTTTTCCTTTATGACCCTCAGTAAAGTTTTACGATTTCTTTAGAGCAATCTAGTAATTACTAGTTACACTTATTCCTAGGAAATTGCTATATTTTCTTGCTACTTTAAATTGAATCTTCAACTATACGCTCCAAAAAGTTATATTAATTTAAATATGTGAGATATAAGAAAATACATCTGTTTTTCCATTTACATTGGTGGTGAGTGAGAGGCCTAAATTACATTCAGAATATTGAAGCTTAGATCCTTTGGAGAAGTTCCCAACTATAGTGTTGATTATGCACCACCCAAACAATAGAAGCCCTCAGTAAATTCATCGAGCAAAAATAGTTACCCCTTGTGTGCATCAAATGGAAAATTTCTCATTAGTATATATTGTTATGTAAAGTGTATTTCTAGCCAAACATTTTGACTTCATTCGTGTTTTTGTGCAGACGGTGTCGAAAAGAGAGTACATTTACACTCTTATTGCCGAATCTATCCATAATAGAGAAAAAAGGATCAGAATTTCCTGGAATCAGGGAAATTCAGGACATAATTGTTTAAAGATGTTGTATCTCAGTTTCTGAATTTATACTAAGATTCCCTTCTTTGTTCATGTTGAGTAACAGAAGCTCTGCCGCTATGATTTGTGATACCAAAAAAGGACTCTTGGTAGACAAGGCCTTTTAGTGTATTGTCCCTTTGTCTTCTAAATCTCAAAGCAGCAGCACTAGATGCGGTGATTTACCTATGAAAACATTAATTATAAATAACACTTAAGGATATAGATGATCAATTGTATCTGAGTATCTCAGTATTTCCACTGAAGTGATAATTAGGGGAACTAAGCTTTCAGTATCATCTGACTGGTTGCTATAAATTGAACTTACACTTGTCAAGGGGCTTGAGGTGTCTTTAAATCATAGACCGTAGTGAAGGTTTTGTCAGGACCTGAGTTAAGTAAATTTGTTTTAAGTATCAAAGGGAATTACATTTCCTTTTGTCCCTCTGTAGTCAGGATGAAAACAAAGGGGAAATTAACTTGGAAAGTTAATTAGTTGCTTCTGGGTTGGAACAAAAATCCTGAAAATATTGTCCTAAATACTTTTTTTGATAACCATTTAAAGATAATCGAGGCTAATTATGAGCCAAGTACAAAATCAAATTTAAAATTAATGCTGGAATGAATTATTGCTTTGAGGGGTTGAATTCCTTATGAGCAAATCAGATTTGTAACCAAAAATGTAGACTCTTTTAACATAAAATCAAAGCAGATTCTGAACCAAAATGGTAGACTATTTAACATAAAAATGGAGGTATTCACTATAGGAACACCAATCAGAAAATTGAAGTCCCTTCGCCTTTATTATACCTTACTGTTCTTTGTTCTGAAAAAGAGAAGGCCAGATTTATCAAGAAGAGGGGATGGTTGTGATGTTCTCTCTTTTCTACTGCTGCTCCTCTGCTGTGTTGCAGGGAAAGGAAGGAGAAAATAACGTTTTCTCCAGCCCTCTCCTGAGCTGGTTTTTCCAGCTTAACTATTCAAGGTCTGTTCTATGTACTTCCTTATCTGTTATGTGTTGACCTGTATCCTTCCAAAGACATAAAGGTGAAACCCTAATCTTCATTGCCTCAGAATATGACCTCATTTAGGCTGTTATGGTTCATATCTAGAGGGCCTCTAAGAGACTCCTGCACTCACAGGCAGGCTACTGGATTATAGAACTGGTATAGCTGACTTGTTGTTGGAAGGTGGAAAGAGGCTACTCACTGTGTGTGACCTGGGAAGGTATATCTGCCTTCCCAGCTCTTCTCTCCACTCTCTCTGCTTCCTGGATGCCACTACAGGAGAAGCTTCCCTCTAGCCAGGGCATTGCACATGCCACAGACCATGCGAGGACTCAAAACTCCACAAACTGTGATCCAAAATAAAACAGTCCTCCTGCAAGTTGCAGGTAATAGTTATTTTGTCCAAAAAATGACGAAAGTGACTAAAACATAGACATAGGCCTTTATGAAGGCAATAAGGTGAAAACAAGATCACAAGGGTACACTGAATCCAATAGGACTGGTTTCCTTATACAAAAGGGGGGAAATTTGGAAACAGAGGAATGATGACATAAAGATAGAAGACCGCATGAAAGAGAAGCCAGAGACCTAGGTGATATAGGCAGCAGGCACCAAGATTACCAAAAAATCACAGGAAATTAGAAGAGGACATAGAACAAATTTTTTCCAAAAGATTGTCTTAGTCAGCTTTCCAGTCCCTGGGATGCAATACCCAACACCCACAACTTAGGAAGCAGAGGTTTAGTTTGCCTCTCGGCTTACGGGGACTCAGTTTACGGTTGGCCTGCTTCAAGGCAGAAACGTCATGGCAGAAGGGATGGGAACAAAGCTGCTTAGTTCATGGTAAGCAAGGAGCAGAGCCACAGAGCAGCTCCAGCCAGGATGGGGCAAAGGAGCAGATACAATATCCAAAGTCACAACTCCATACCCCACCCAGACACTCCACAAGTGTGCACCACCGATCCTCTGCACGGTTCCCAAGACAATTGTGTGGGTGTAGTTCATACAAAAATAATCACAGGAAATTAACCATCACATGGACCTCAGAAGGAACCATCCTTGCCAACTCCTTGATTTTGGACTTCTGGCTTCTTGGACTGTGAGATGGATACATTTCTGTCTTAAGTCACTCAGTTTGTGGTACTTTGTAACGGGCACCTCAGGAAATATGTCAACAAAAGAAGACAAACCCCAAATTCTATGTAGAAGTTCTGGCTGATCTTTATTTTCTTATTTTTGAGTTGAAAGTTTATGTTCTCGATACAAGGCAATTGTTGGATATATTCTTTTCAATTTTTTTTTATTAGTACGTTTATAGTACATGATGATCACATTCTTCATGGGGAGTTGATATAATCCGTAACACATAATTCTTTTTTTAACACCCTTACCTCCCCCACCTCTCTCCTCTCTCCATCTCCTAGTCCCTTTTCCATTTGCAAAAGTTCTATTTTCCCATTTCCTATTACTATCTTTTATTTTGCTTTTTAGTTATATTTTGGGTTTCTCGTATAAGAGAAACCATGCAATATTTATGTTTGTGTGTCTGATTTATGTCACTTAAAATTAAGATCTTAAATTTCATTCATTTTCCTACAAATGACTCAAGTTGGTCTTTATGGCAGAACAGTACTCCATTGTGTATAAATACCATATTTTCTGTATCAAATCATTGGTTAATGGACATACAGGCCACTTCCAAGATTTAGCTGTTCTGAGCTGTGCTGCTAGAAATATGGCTATGCACGGATCTCTGTAGTATGATGTCTTTAACTCCTTCAGGAAGATGCCTAGAAGGGGAATAGCTGGGCCAAATACAATTTATACTATTAGATTTTACAAAGAATCACCATACTGATTTCCACAGTGATTGTACTAGTTTACATTCCCACCAACGATGAAGAGCGGTTCCTTTTGGCCCAAAATCTCACCAGCATTTGTTAGTATTTCATTTCTAGATGACAGCCATTCTTTCTAGAGTGAGCCTGACTCTTGCTGCTGTTTTAGTTTGTGTCGGATATGTCCTTATTATCCCCAGGAGGGGGGCTGCTTTGCCTTAGGGAATGAAACAGTGTGTGTCTTAGGATAGGTGTGTTTTGCCACTAGGGTGCCCCATGCCGGTAGTTATTTTTTGTTTGTTTGTTTGTTTTCTTCAGAGCTTTGAAAATATGATGTTAAATAACATAAATTTTTTGACTATAGCATTACATCTACAGTGAGCCAATATTTTTCACTCAAATTTAACCTCTATACCCGTGCTTTGGAAATCACTCTACTGACTGTGTATGTATCTTGCAAAGGAGTTAAGATTGTTCATGTTGCATTATTTCTCTCCCAGATACATCACCAACTCCTTTTATTGCAAGACTCAAATTTTCAGGATAGTCTTTCTCAACTCTAAGAATTACTTTCTGAATGTTTTAATAACTCTCAAAGAGTAGCATTAAAATTGTAAAACTTGACAAGACATTCTAAAAATGTATAGTGTCCCTTAATAGCTACGTCTGTTCCATTTTTCTTGGTTTCTACATCTGACTTATTTTCCTCTTAAAAATCCATTTGGACATTTGGAATTTTTATCTTGCTTTCTTCCCTAACCTTTGTTCTACTGAGAGGGATGCTCCCCATCGATTCTTCCTGTGGGTGTGTTGTTGGAGACTATAGACTCTACAGAACTAGACTAATAAAATTGGTAAGTAGGGTTGGCCTGTGCATTTTCGAGGGAGAAAATTGGTTTGCTGCAGTTGATAAGGTCCTAATCAAAACTTGAGGCTATTTGGGACTGGGCTTCCCCTCCACGAAGTGTACACCTTCCTCCTCGGCCTCTTCCTCCTCGCCCCCTTCCTTCCTCAGTGACACCCCTTCCGCACCTACATTAATCTAGCGAGTGTGCAGAGCTTCCATAGGAATAGAGGAGAATAGCAGGCCGGGCACTGTCTGAAGGTCATTATGGCACATTGTCCTTGGACCTCACAGCTCAGGTGCACTCCATGCATATGTACGAGGCGAGTGCCCTCCCACCATGCCTGGCTGCTGTGCATTATTTACTACTGATGAGAACTCTGCACTTTATTTATGGAGTACATCAGGTCATTGCTTTTGATTCCCTTTTGCTCTCAAAGGGCATTTAAAACAAAGAACAATATTCAAGCTTGTATATGCTTCAGGAGACGAAAGCTCTGTGCTCAAAGACAGCCTGCTTTTATTAATAGAAAATTTACTGCAAGGGAATCAAGCAATCTAATTTCATAGTCATCCTATTCTGTTTCATTTAAAAAAAAGAATAGCTTATTAGTTTATCATATTATTGGGCTAGCTACTATATATTTTAAATTATTTTAGAGCACTAATTCATTTCAACAAGTATTGATCACTCACTTTTATATATCACATATTGTTGTACTTTTAAACCTAGAGATATACAAATGAAATCTGTGATATAAACCTACCTTCAAATGACTTACAGTGGGAGAATTGGAGGAAGACCTGGCTGATAGACATGGAAAAAATCGAGCAACATAAGACTGGGTACACAAGAAAAGTTGAAAAGAATATATAGTATCTTGGAAGTGCACGTGGCACTGTGTGTGTGCTACCCATAATCACGATGGAAAGAGAACTTTGAGAACTTCTAGGGAAATAAAAAGTATTATTAGTAGTACACTAGTCTCCAAATAAACTGTTGCCTGAAGTGGATAAGAGGTAGTGCTAATCTTATAAAATGTTAGAATAATGATGAATATATTCACAAATTTCATTGGGTTATTATACTTTTTTTTATCAAACAATGACCACACTAAAGTTATCAGTGTTGTACATATGTTTAAACAAATACTAAGCTATGTTTACAACATTCTAAGAAGCCTAGAGAAAGGCATTCTGGGGTTGGCAAAATGATTCTACGATATTGTTGGTGCCTAAAGATTGCTTTGTCTTTCGCCCATGTGAAAGCTCCCACGTGGCTTCCATCCTCTTTTGTTGCAGGATGTAGTGAGGCTGCTTAGCTCCCACTGTAGGCATGGAGGAGCAGGAGGCATCTCTCAGCTGTCAGAGGCCACAGGCATCGCTTTAGCTCGAATCATGCTCCCTTCTGAAGTGGCATCATCCGAAAACTAACTGACTTGGAGCCTGGCCCATTTGTACAACATGGCAAAATTCAGAAGGGCCATCTTGTCTTCAGAGCTCCATGTGGCTTCATATGGTCCTTCTGATACCATTTTATTACAACTTCTCTTCTTCCTGTGGCCCATCCTGCCCCCTTCTTTCTCTTCCAAAATTTTTGCTCCTATGAGATCTCTCTGCATACTAATTTTATTCTCAGAGTTTACTGCCCGAGTACAGCGTGCTATGACACATTTGGAGTGAAAGGGGTGCCCATATCAAGAATGCCACATTTTTCTCAAATACCCAGAAGAAATGCGATGTGTCTAATTGACAGACTTGTATTTCACAGCCACCCTTAGCTGTGAGAGAGACAGATAGCGTACACTTTGAGCTGGATGAATCGCCTTCCCAAACAAAGTGAGATTATCTTTCTTTTCCAAAAGCTCCCCAGAGGCATCTGCACTGGGGAGAACTGAATTACCTGGACACCATAAACAGTAAATGAGGCTGCAGAATGTCCTTTTGATCTGGGCGCATTGTCTCCACAGACAAAAATTAGGACCCCATTATTGGGAAAGAAAGTAAGAATAAAGCTGACTAAATATCAGTGTATGTCACGCATAAAAATAACGACGTTAATAATTACTATTTATGAAATTATTACTATCTTTCAGGTGCTGTGTTATGTAGATTTGTATGTACTGAGCCATTTAGCATTTTTAGTAATCGGATAGTTACCTCCCTCCCTAGTCTTTAGTGCTCACGAATTATTGCTTTCATATGTACATCATTCATGAATAATAATATTTTTTGGTACTCATAAGTGACTTCCTTATGATCACATACTTGCCCAAATGCAAAACTAGGATTCGGCCCACATTTGGCCTGACCCCGTCACGTACTCTCTTCAGCACGCCCATCCTCAGACCTTCTCCGGTCAGGAGGTTTTGACTTGATGGCCACCACTATTTTGTATGTGATTCCGCCACTCGTGTGCTGTATGGTTAGGTCAAGAATGACGCCCAAACTCTGATGCACTCAGAAGTGGAGCTCTTGCAAGGCGATTATCATGAAGGGCTATAGGTGACTTCCTGTTAGGAGCTGGGCCCTCATTGGACAGGGTGGGTCGCTGGGGGCGGGACCTGGAGGGGTGTTTCTCCGGCGCTTCCTTCACTCTGCTTCCCGGCCACTGTGAGGTGAGCAGCCTTCCCTTCCCCGCCCTTCCGGCGTGTCACTCCTGCCTTGGAGCCAGCTCACCGCAGACTGAAAACGTGAGCTGAGATAAACCTCTTCTCCTTTACATTAGGGGTCTTGGGAATTTTGTCCCAGTGAAGAGCAGAGTGTTAGTAAATACCAGGCCTGATGCTTGATGGCATAAAATGAAAAATTAGTTTCCTTATCCCCGAAGAGTAGATTTGAGTGGGAGTAAACAGAAACGTACACAGCAGTGGAGATGCGAGGTAATCAATTCTCTGATAGTGGTTACATGAAGTTTATAGGGGAGAGAGGAGCAGTTGAGTTTAGCTAAGAGCAGTGGGTAATTTAGAGCCTAAAATCAAGTAATTTTAGAGCGTTAATAAGATAATGTTTTGAGAGCCCTATTATTATGTCCTAATTCCTCTTTGCCTTCTGATGACTCTTCATTTTGTGTAAAGTGAGGGAATGTTAGTATGAACAGAATTTCTATGTCATTTGGGCTACAGAGTAAAAGACACTTAGTTTGCTTCCAAGATAGCTGTTTCGGTGGGACTCAGCACTGAGAATGTGTCTGCCTGACATGAGCGGGGGTGGCTCAGGGGCAGGGCTGGAATCACTGAAGACACGTTCGCTCACGCAGCCACTGGCTGGGGCTGGGGCTGGGTCTGGGTCTTGGCTGAAACTGACCTGGAGTGGTCAGTGTGTAGTCTGCGTCTTCCACACTACACAGTGGTTGGGCTCCAAAGGAGTGCTTCAGCGAGGAGGAGGTGTGTCAGCAAGGGGAAGGGAGAGAAAGGAAAGAAACTTTATAGGTCAGAGTAATCACAAGATCTCCATTTGAGGAGAAGAAAATTTGCTCCATCTCTGAGTAGGAAAGCTTCCGATCACCATGCAGAAAGAACTCGTGCACTGGGATTCAGCCTTCTTTAGCAAATACAACTGGCCCCATTCTGAATTCTGATCGCAACAGTTCACTTCTCCCTCTCAAGCAAAACACACTTATCATACCCCCACAGCTGGACTTCCAAGACTCTTGTCTTTTGACATGGGGCTCGAGCTCAAAGTCCAAGGCACTGTTGTGTAAGTGGTGTTCAGGTATGTTTGATTTCTTACAGACTTCTCGACTCGCTGCATAGTTCTCTATACCTATGAAGGCGAGAGAATTTACTCCCCCACACAGGCATGAATAACAGCTGTAGCTCTTCCCGCCAATGAAAAAGGAAAGGGAAGTTGGCTGGAAAGCAGAGAGGAGTGGTCTATAGTAATTCTGTAGTCTAGCTTGGGACGCACCGGCAGCCCCTGGATGAGCATAGGGTCCCATAATCTAGAAAAAGTTTTCTTTGGCTCTTGGCTTCTCTTTTTCAAGTTCTTGATTTCACACAAGTCACTCTTGCCATAATAAATTCCTACCATAAGGAAAGGCAGACTTGTGTCATTTGTAGGAAAATGGATGTACCCTGAGACCGTAATGTTAAGTGAAATAAATCGAACACATGACCTTAAATATCTCATAGTTTCTCTATATAAGAAACCAAGATTTAAATAGAGAGCAAAATAAAAGATCGATAATACAAAATAAGGAGACAGATCTTTCTCAAATGGGAAGGAGATCAAGAGATGGTGGGCAGGGGACAGGAAAGGGATGAAAAAAGAAATTGAGATGTGCTGAGATGTGTTATGTACATATGCCAACTCCACACAAGGAACGTAAACATTATGTACTGCAAACATATACTAATAAAAGTATGTTATAGCCAGGAAAATAAAAAAAAAAGAAATGCCTGTCATTTGCAGATTATAAGTTTTCTTAGAATGTTACCTGCTTATGGTAGGGAGCTCAAAATTATCTGTTCATTTTATAGTGTCTCTGTCATTTTTAATCCTACCTAGTAGTGTTTCTGCAAATACGATTCTCTTTACAAATATTTCAGCCTCTTCTGAATTGCATTAGGGACAGCCCATTGGTAAAAAGCCCCCCCTACAAATCTTAGCAAGGTAAGTCTTCCCCTGATGTGAGTTCCCCTGAAGACGGCTGGTGGGACACACATTTCTGACCCTGAGAATCCCCATTATTTAATAGAAGGAGTCGACAATTCATTTTCCAGGGTCCCCATCCATTGTAGACACCAACTTGATACCTTCTAGATCTTTTTTAATAAAAGGTTGTGTAGTTATGGTGTTATGGTCTTGGCTTTAGACCTTGTTTCCCTTACAGTGCCTTGGATTTAATCTTTGCCCATAGGTCATTTCTTCTTTTCTTTTCTTTTCTTTCCTTTTTTGGGGGGGTGCTGGGGATCGAACTCAGGGCCCTGCACTTGCTAAGCAAGTGCTGTACCACTGAGCTAAATCCCAGGCCCCATAAGTCATTTCTTATGGTTAGCATCACTCCCTACCAAGGAGACGAAGATGCAAAAGCTCCCAACTCCTTTATATTTAAGATTTTTCTCTAGCTTATCACTACTCTCACACATCTTAATGTAGGTGGCAGAAAGAAGCCAGGAGGCTTCAGTGGGCCTTAAAATCTCCTTGGCTAGACCATCCAGCTCCTAGGAGCCTTTGTCATTTTCCACGTGGCTGCAGGTGGTGCAAAACTTTCCGTCTCCAGCTTTCACTGACATTCTCTTCATTTCATGTCTCACTTTCTCCCAAGCCCTCTCGCCAACCTGAGAGCAGCCTAGAGTTTGCTGACCATCTCTTCCTAGCCCTTTCCTTTCCTCTCGCTTCTCTGTCTTGTTTCCATTGGTTCCAACAATGCCCCTATTCAAGTTTCCACATCTGTTCCAGTGGATCGGTGTGGTTCAATAGCACAGTACCTCAAACCTTTGCCCCGCAAAACAGTGGCACTTATTTTGCAGAAGAATCTGCAATTTGAGCTAGGCTGAGAGCATGACTCGTCTGTACCCCACTCAGTGCCAGCCAGAGTGGCCCAAAAGTTGAGGGGAGGAGTCATGTCTAGATTCATACGCTTGGGCCCCTAGCAGGCTAGGCTGCCCTCAGCCGAGCAGCCGTCTCAGGCTTCTCTATGTGTCCTGGGTTCCTGGCCACGTTGTGCCTGGAGTACGAGGGCAAAAGCCCCGGAGAGGAGAAGAGAGGAGGGGTTGGGAAGATGCGGAGGTGAGAAAGGAGAGAGGGGAAGAAAGACAAGACATCTCCACAATGTGACCTAACCCCAGAAACGTTCTATTGATCGTAGCAGTAATATGATCCTGAAAAAATTCAAGGGAAAAGAATATATATCCTCATTCTTGGTTAGAGGAAGAGCACGAGGGATAAACACAGATATACACAGAGAGACACAGAGAGAGAGAGACCTATCTTTGGAAAATATGAGCTTCCACAAAGTAATAATGTGAACACAGCCAGTATTATGGGAAAAGCTGTATATTTAAAGATTAAGCACAATTGTTTTTGGACCCGGATAAGTTTCCTTCCTGCCCCTGCTGCCTACATGTGTGCAAGCTTGGCTAAAGGAGACAATGTCTGTGTCTCAATGTCTTCACCTGAGATGTCTTATTTTGGTACAGTGGACCTGAACTTGGGCTAGTATAACAAAATACTTTACACTAGATGAGTTCTACTAATTCTAAACAGTAGAACTTTCTCGTTCCCAGTTATCTAGCCTGGGAAGTCCAAGATTAAGGAAACGGCAGAGTTGTTCTCTGGTGAAGGCTTGCTCCGTGCTTCAGGGACACCCCATCTCTCTGCACCCTACACAGTAGGAGGGTGGCAGGGTGAGGGCGTCAACCCTACTTGTGCAGGGGCAGCCTTTGTAACTAGTCCTCTCCCAAGGGCCCCGACTTGTGATTCTGTTGCAGTGGAGATTAGGTTTCCACACGTAATTTCGGAAGGAGACCGATACTCAGACTGAAGCAATGCCTTATTGTCCCTCTCCTTCCTTCTTTGCCATGCTTTATATAATTGTGTCTTTGCTTTGGGGACTTAACTGTCCCTCTCTATTACTAGAGGTTTTCTTAAGTATACTAAATACTCTAGTTATCCCAAGATAGATATCAACTCCAGGCTGAGCCACTAAGACATCTTGCTGGGAACTTCAGCTTCACACAGAGAAGAAAAACGGGTTAGCCAATTCATTTCAGTGATAAGGCAGAAGCAGAAGAGACTGGATGAGTCTTTCACACGCAGACCACCGTTGCGTAGATGTGGTTGCCCACCTCTTCCATCCTCTGTATTACTAAGTGATAGTTCAGTAAGCATCTTTTTAAGCTTAAATTAACTGATGCCGGCTTCAGTTGCTAACTTATCAGATGAAACAGGGTGCTAATTCCTATGTCATGGTGCATTTGTGAGTGTATGATGGATCCATGTGCGTGCATGTAAAGCACCCGACTTCTGGGGAGGACTTATTAAATAGTTTATCATCAATCATAATATTATCAAAAGAGTGTGGCAGGTCTGCCTTCTGCCCTTCTCGCTTGTCTTCTTAGCGGGAGATTCAGCCGTGGTCAATGGGAGGCACCCAGCAGAGCCTAGCAAGCCAGGCCCTAGACCCCAGCATTTTACACATGTGAAATGACTGGTATCGGCGCAGGCATCAATCGGGATTGCACGTCATTGCGAAGGCCTGGGGGAGGCAGGCGGTGTCCACAGGCCCTGTGGACTGCTGTTGCTGGCACTTGTCACTTTTATCTCTGGTCTTTGTCTCTCGCCTCAGCTGCTGTCTGTATGAGACACTTTCTGTAGAAAGTGCTCTACACCGGAAGGTGGCCTGGCTACAGGGCGACACTCCCTTGTCAATAAGGGTGGCCATACCTTCTCCTGAGCACTTCACGGGTGTTGTCATTTCCTTCTAATGCAAATAAATAATCCTGTGGTGCTCATCACACCACTGGGCTTTGTCCCAGCATTTTAAATGACTTGGTCACCTGTGGTTTCTGGCAATCCAGGCTATATCTCATTCACCAGAAGACTCCGGGAATGTAGTTTTGTGTTTCACTGGATAGAATAGCGTGTGCTCCTGGTGTTGAAATCCTCCCGATCAGGCAGCATTTTTATTAGGAAAAGGGGGAGAGCGCTGTCATTATGGAAGGTGTCTTCACAGGATCAGCAATAATGGTGAAAATAAGCTTTTCTTTAAAAATGAAAATAGCAGAGCTTCGGGTTAATTCCAGGTTAAGAAAGACACAATTTATGATACTGAAATGTGGTGTTTTGCAGCCTGGTGAGCGAGCACTTACCTTCCATGCACACAGCCACGGGTTTGATTCCTAGCACCACACACACGCACACACACGCACACACACGCGCACACACACGCACACACATGCACGCACACGCACAAAGTGGTGTTTTTGATGTAAATGTGAAGTATTTTACAAGTCTATAAACTTTTCTCTATATCTAGGTTTTCATAAATGTTGAAAGAGGATAGTGTTCCTTTTTCTCTAGCAGAATTTAACAACATCACACATGTAAAATGATTAGCGTGTTCCTGGGCATTGTACACTCAGTAAATGTTACCAATTATTTATTATCATTGTTTTTATTAAAGGAGGGAGGGAAGCAATTTTTAAATGAGTGGAGAGTGAAGAGTGAAGAGTAAGGAAAAATGCACTGAATTTAATAAAAGTGGTTTTGAACTCTGGCTTCAAACACACACCACTGAGCAAAGTGTTTTAATTGCCTAACTCTCAGTTTCCTGGCAGTCAGAAGGGTTAATAGTATCTTTCTTGCTAAGCTTTTATTTACATTAGACAACAAAATTGCAATTCCCTATTAAAATTACATTATATGTAGGTTTTTTTTTTTTTTTTTTGAGACAAGTTCTTGCTGTGCAGTTTAGGCTGGCCTTGAAGTCACTGGCCTCAAATTTACGGCGATCCTCCTGCCTCAGCCTCCTAAATGATGGTATCACAGGAGTGTGCCACCATGCCAGGAAGTTATATGTAAATATTTGTTAAGACATTGTAGCCATTGAGTTGTCATCTGGGAGCTCAGTCCTATTGTGTGACCTCATTTAGGGCCCTCTCTGGCTACAATTGGTCACCTACCTAGGTGGAGATTTTGAACTGTGTTACTCGTATTAGTATCAGTATACTCCTCCTAAGATGAACTTTTTTTGTGATATTGGGACTGAACCCAGGAGTTTTGCACTGAGCCACGTACTCAATCCTATTTGTTTACTTATCTATTTAGTCATTTATTTTCCTTTTGAGACAGGGTCTTTCTAGGTCTCTGAGTTCCCCAGGTTGGCCTCAAACTTGAGATTCTCCTGCTTCAGTCCCCTAGAGTGCTGGGACTGAAGATCTAAACCACCACATGTGGCAAGCGGCTGTTTTAAAAATCATTTTCAGGAGGAATACTGAATTGCTACATAGTTCACTCAATAATATTTTTCGAGAGGTGTAACATCAAATACTTCGATGGTTTTAGGGGATGATAATTGTTTTAGAAAACGTACATCCCTGTCCAGGAAGATCTCAGTCTGTATTTGAAACACACACACACACACACACACACACACACACACACACACACACACACAGATTATTAAAAAATAACCTTATGATACTTTGGAAGCCTAAATAGGAATAACATCTAGCACTTTGTAAAGGAAGGGATTCTTCCTGGAGATCTTAAATTAGATGCATAAACTTTAGGGGAAAAAAGGGTGCATGTTTGTTGAGTGAGGGGCAGGCAGGGTTATTCTCTTATTACCTAAGTCAAGAAAAAAAGAAATAGCAGGGTACAGGAAAGTCACTGCTCATCTGCAGACAAGGCTGGGTGAGAACCGGGTACTGTGATTTACAGGGTCAGATTGTGGTGAGCCTCCCCCACCACGTGTGGGTGGAAGCCCAGGTCTATTCATAATAGAATCTGTCATTTGTAGGTTCCTGTAATTTTTGAACATTGCACATTTTAATACTTCCTCACCGTGTGCTCTTGCCTTTACAGCGGAGCACACTCACACATTCTTTCTTATTGCTAAGGTACACATTTGTGACATGGGCTGTACCAAGCAGACTCAAGCTAAGAAGAGCAATTTTGGACAGTAATTCCATGAGAAAACAGGCAAAACATGCAGCTTTCGCTTTGCCCTTGTGAGCGACTAGAAGGGCGGTAGGTGTCTTGAGCAGGGCAGAGGAGCCAGCGTTCTGTCACAGCAGGGGACTGTGCTACGTGGTTCTCAGAGCTTGGCTTGGATGTTAAACTAAAACCTATTTCTCCTGATCTTTCAAAGTGTCTGTAAGTTATCTAATAGCACATATAAATTTTCTTCCTGTCTAACCATGTTGAACAAATTCTGATTTTCGTCACCAGCAAACCTGCACTCAGATTCCTCATATATGAATCAGGAATTATAAGGCAAGCTGTCATAAATAATTTAAGAAGTGGACAAAATAACTTTTTTATATTAAGACTACTAAACTCTTATATAGCAACTAAGATTTTCGGAGGGAAATATTACTGATTTATTTGACTTAAAATATATTTTATGTGTTACTTTAAATCCCTAAAGTAGCGTATATCCTCATATGAATACCTGCCAGCCAACATCAGATAGCTTTGGGCTGACTCAGGTCTCTGGCTGTTGTATATTCTCCTGGAATCTGATGCTAAACCTTCCTCATGCCAGGAGTTTCCTGATCTTCACTTAGTTGTGACCCTCTATTTCTGTATTGACTTATTTGGTAGCCTACTCGCTGAAGAATACTCAGTCTCTTGCCACGTTCTACAGCCTGATGTCTACTTGACATTCCCTTCAGCCTCTTCACTGAACTTGCCTTGCTATCTGTTCTTCACTGTCTGAGAACTGGAACCAGCCTGGGAAATTCATAGTGTACTATATTGTTATGTCTGGCCCGGGTATTTTTGAAGAGATGGTACCCAGACTGGTATGGAGCAGCTTGCAAACTGGCTTCTGCCAGAGACCCAAGTAGTGATGAAAGTGTCCTTTTTCACTACCGTGATTTTGGAATCAGGTTTTCCCCCAGCAATGCCGATATCATCAGTGGTGCATTTCATCTGGAAGTGCAGCTGCAAGGAGCAAAAGGGAGATGACAGGCTGCAGCTGGAAGCTTCCATCACTCCAGGCATCAAATAGTTGTCTTTCTGTTTACAGGAATCTAGATGGCAAATATGTGGTGACGGCTTTAGGGAAGACTCCTACACAGGAGAACAAGAAGCTATCAAAGTGGCGAAACATGTGGTGTACTAATTTTCTGAGGGGAAGAAACGTAAAACACTACAGTGCTAAATGAATACTTTGCAATCTGTTGCACAGCTAATATCAGGAAAGAAAAATAAAAGTGGACAACTCCCAAACATCACGGTTTTGCAGTGGAAGTTTTTGTGCAATGTATACCACTTGTAATAACTACAGGCGTTGCAAAAATTTAATATTCTGCATATTCAGTGTGTTCAAATACCCACAAGAGCAATTCCAGAATTGCTGTTAGAGGTGTCTCCAACGTCAGGCCACTCAACACATTTCTCTTCCTGCTGTCCTTCCTTTCTCCTCTCTCCTCCCTCCGCCCTCCCTCCCTTTCTTCCTTCTCCTTTCCCCCTCCCTCTCTCACTTCCTTGCTTCTTTCTCTCTCATTTCTTTTTCCTCTCCTTTCCTCCTTTCTCCTCTCTTCTCTCCTTTCTTCTCTTCAAGAAAGCTGAAGTGTTTATTTAGAATGCTGAACTACCATTTTTTTTTGTCACAATCTTAATACAACCAATAAAATTGTCTGGGTGTCAAAAATGCCACATTGAAGACAAATAGAGGAGAGGTCCTTGTCACCAAGCCAGCAGCTATTCATTTTTTTTTTTTTTTTGGTTGAGTGTATCTTTCTTCTTACCTGCTATATTTCAAAAAAACTGCATTATTTGAGATGATGAGCAGGGCACTCATCAGCACTTTTGGAAGAGGACAGAACCAAGCACGTGCAGATCGGTTTAAAGTGACAAAGAATTTTCATATCTGTGCTCTTCCCCTGTGTCGGCCTCCTTAGAACTGGACTCAGCAAAGTGAAGCTGAAAATCCACCAGACTGTGAAAAAATTCTCGGTCGTCTTCTGTCTGGTGACCTCGGACAAATCAGTAAACTGTTTGTGCTTCAGTTGCCTTATTTGAAAATGAAGAGCAATTTGTGATCCCAGCACATAGCTGTTCTTTGTAAATTGATAGTTCTTCTTTCTAATTCTTTGACAGACAAAATGAAGAGTAACAGTAATGAGTAAACTTGATGTGCCAACTATAATTCTAAACATTTAATGATGTGAATTTCCCCAGCGCTCACTAGAAACCTAGCTAGACACATGCTAATATTATCTTCACTTTCTAGGTGAGGAATGGGGAGGTTAAATTATCTGCCCAAAGTTACTTCCTTCTAGCGTGGAGCCAGATTTGAATATAGCCACTTCGAACTACATAATATGCTCTTAGCACGTCAGAAGGACATTTCTGTAATTTCAGATTTAGTCCCCAGTTCTAAGCTAACTGTTTAAGCCTAAGTTAGTGACTGTGTCATTGGTAGAGAAAGTTTCTCACAATGTTTTCTTCAAGACAGGCTAGAGGAATTGAATTATATGATATTATTATATAAGCGAAAACAGGCTGATTCAGTAATAATTTAAATTCCAAACCTCAGTCGCTTAAGAAAACAAATATCGATTTGTTCCTAAGCCACACACTCAGGTAGTTGGTAGGGTTTCTGTTCCGTGTTACTCACGGGTCCAGGCCAATGGAAAGTCTAATAGCAGAAAAGTCAGCTGCTCGAAGTAGAAGAGTTGACAGCCAGAGACTTTCATATTTTCCTGGCTGACCTGATTGTGACCCTCACCCCGGCCACTGGTCAGAAATAGTCTGCGCTTTTGCCGAGGGGTGCTCAAGTCAGGAAATGGAGAAAGTGGAGAATAAGATGCTGCTTGACCTTTGCTCTGTATGCTGCAAGTGTGAAGACCTTGTATAAGATTCCTGACATATGGTCAGCACTCAGTAAATAGTTATCGCCATTATTAGACTCACCACAATACAACACTAACAGGTTATTATTATCTATTATTGGGCACTGCAAAATAATTTGACATCATCATTCCGTGATTTGTAAGAGGTTTGGCAATGTATTAGATTAACACAATGGACACATGGTGCTGCTTCTTTTTTTAAAATACAGGTAACATATAAATTCTGTCCAAGTCATGAGACAATTTGGAATGATTGTTTATACAGTTAAATCATTTTTGCTCAGCTTTTCCTCCCGAGCTGTTTCTGTTTATGTTACACTCACCTATCTGTAAGCAAGGAAAACCTTGTATTGTCAAAGGACCAACTTGCCCATCTCTTTGACCGATGGAATATAAATCATCTTCATCCTTTTATGCCTCATCATCTCATTTATAAGGTATTGCCCTTTATTATGACAGATTTTATGATATTTTGTGATGACCAGCCATGGGGAGAAAAAGGTGTAATGTACTGACATCTAATTTTATTATCTCTGGTACCTATTCATTTTCAGAAGCATTTCTTGACTTTGTTCCAGTTTAAGCATGAAGCTTTAAAAAGTAGATGATGACAGGGTTGGGAATTAAACCTTTAAATCACAACAGGATTGGAAGACAAATCGCAAAGAGATTTCTGTCATTTAGCATCCCTCTAGCATGTTAATAAGTGGTACTCACAAAGCAGCACATCACAGACCTGTGCTCTGTCAGATGCAGGTACATTAGATGCTATTTCAGAGCCAGATGATGATTTACTAACACTAAGATAAGGGAAGGATATAAATATACATTGAGTGCTTACTACATCTAAATCTTCATCCAGGATGTTTTACTTACATTATCTCACTTTATATTTAAAAATATTGCAGAGGAGTTATAATTTTTTCACATGTTAAATGTGAAAAATAAAGATATAGTTGGACAGGATATATAAATTCTGGGAACAGATCCTACCCCCCAATAGCTATCGTTGGTGATAATATATCATACACTTGAATAGATTCAAAACAGTTCTCAACACACACACACACACATGTGAAGTGGTAGATATGTTGATTAGATCGACTTAGTCATCTTAAAATTTATGTCTTCATCTAAACATTAGATTGTATACCATCAATATAAATAATTTTATTCAGCTATTACACTCTAATAAAGCTTGGAAATTTTGTTTAAAAAACACGGAAAATAAAAACCAGAAGAAAAGTGAGGAACATTTAAATTTGAGTCACATGCTGACTTTCTTTTTCAAAGCAAAACGCTTGCTGGCTTATACAGCTGCTGTTTCCTCTGGCTGGCGTGTCTTTGTCCACATTTAGCCTGGCTGGCTTCATCTCATCAGTTGCTTCAGTACAGATTTCTCAGGATTGAGGGGGATCTTCATTGTGGAAAGTTTCCTCACACCTCCTGCACCCTCCCCAGCCAGTGATTCTATAATTTCCTTCTGAGTCTCTTGTTGCAGCTTTAGGAACCACACATTTCTCATTGCTTCGTACATCTTTTTTTTTTTTTTTCTACAGAGGTGTAAGCTTATGAGGATAGGGGGTCTATCTTATTGTATTCACTATCTTATTTCCGGTGCTTAAAAAATCTGGCAAAGAATAACTGCTCAGTGAGTGCCTTATTGAATTTATCAATATATGTTCTTTGTATCTGGAGATACCAAAGCTCCAGAAGCAGGAGTCCGTAGCTCAAATCAGCATTCAGGGATGGCAGAGACATCTGGAATCCGGTGAGAACTGTAATAGGTAACAGAGGACAGAATGATTTCTGAGCCACTTACTGTTCTAAATGCCTTACATGTATTAACTCGGCTAATTCACACTACGATCCAGTTAGTCTTAGTTCTCATTTTGCAGCTAGGGAAGATAAGACTCTCACCCGGGTTCAGTTGCTTTCTAGATACCTATTTCCTGTTACCAAACCGACCCTCTCAGTCGCATCCCAAGCACCTCGGCTGTGCAGTCTTAACGCCCTGTCACACTAACATCTTTTGTTATTTTAAAGATAGTTCCGACTTGACCATATTCTTGTTTAACTACCTTAAGCAAATTAATTAGCTTTGTGAGGCCCCTGATGCCATTAATTCGTGGTCTATAAAACCTCAGACCTAATTAAACTTTTTAATATTGTGTCTTTACTACCTGATATAAGTGTCTTTTAAATTATAAGAATTGCTAAAGTTTAATGCCTTATTAAATAGCTACATATATACAGAAGTATGAAAAATTTCCAAGATTGCAAAGTAAGCAAAACCTAGATTAAAATGAGGATGATCCTACATCTCTTTAATTGTAAGTTAAAAAATATCAAGAAGTTTGATTATGCTACAAGAAGTAGTAGAGAGGTCTCATATTTCTGGCTTGCAAAGAACACTTAGTCCTAGGGCAATAGCAGCGATCTAACAGTTTATCAGTAAATGCAGTAGCCATTAACTGAAATATAGAAATAAAGAAATGTGATCTTCAAAATCGTAATGAAATACCACTTGGTAACTTATGCAGGATGGCCATAACCAAGAAGTCAGTCAGTATCACGTTTGGCTTGTAGACTGGGAAATCAGTATCATCTGCAGCTGGCAGGGATATGAAATGGTGCACTTTGGAAAACATCTTGGCTCTGCTCAAGATGTACAGTGATGTTCAAAGCAGCATTATGCATAATGGGAAAAGCAGAATCAACGTAAATCTTCATCCGATGGTGAATGGCTGAATAAAATGTGCTATAGCCCTGTAATGGAATATTTTGATGATAAAAATGAAAGAAATGCTGATACATGTTAACCATGGATAGAGTTTGGAAAACATGCAAAGTGGAAGAAGCAAAAACAGAAGACTACACACTACCTTGGATTATTTATATGAAATACCTAGAATAAGCAAACTTTTGGATATATAAATTAATAAATTCCTTAGGCTGTGGGGTCGACAGAACGAAGAAAGACTAATGATTGACAAAGCGTTTCACTTTGGCGTGTTGGGAATGTTTCCAAAATTAGGTTATGATGAAGGTTAAAAATTCTGTTAATATGCTAAAACTTATTGAATTATACAATTTACATGAGAGAAATGTAGGGTATGTGAATTATATTTCAATAAAGCACAATTTTAAAAGAACCAAATTACTTAATAATAATAATTAAAGAAAGTACCTGATAATCAAAGTAGGGGACAACTGGTATAATACCTCGAGTGTCAGTATGACAAATGAATAAAATAAATCGGACTATATTATATCCAGGAACTCATAATGATAATTTAAAACTCATGTTGCTTTACTTTACAGAATATCAGGGATCCAGTTTATTATCTTACAAACACATAAAGGGGGAAATCAAGCATTTAACTTGTCTTTTCTATTCAAATAGGATCTCAAAGTCACCTAATCATTTCTAAAGAAACATTTCTTCCTATGGATGCATCAGATAGTAAGTGCAGAAGGGCCTCTACAATTATAGTATTAGCAATTTATAAATCCACAAAAGTAATATATGTAGGCCATAGTCATAAATTGCCATTAACCTATTTTAGAAACACTATTCCTCTATTGCTTATACATCTGCTGATGGAATTCTGCACCACACAACTTTTTTATTTGTATTTTTCGCCAAAAGAAATTAAACCTATGATGGTTTATATTTAAAGGCATTATGGACAAGCAAACAATAAAATCCAGAATGTTGGTGAATCTGTGGGGTAGATAACCCAGTAGAGAAATTAATTGCAAGAGTGAAAAAAGAGAAATTCTTGATTTAAAGAGAATTTAGGAATATATCAAAATGCGTCATGTGGGTCTTCCTTGAATTTAGCAATTTTACAGTTTTACAATTGTAAATGTATATATTTGACTGTGAAAAATATAAGTCCTCATGGGATGTTTTATAGTATTAAGGAGTTTCCTTAGAATTTTTGGAGTGATAATGATATTATGGTTTTGTAATTAATGAGTCCTTAGCTCTCTGAGATACATCCTGAAGTATTTATGGATAAGATTAAATGATGTCTGAGGCTTACTTTAAAGTAAAGTAAACCTCAGAGCATGTGAATTCACTGGAAGTATAATAATTTCAGAATGATCATGACTTAGCCATTATTTTTGTTAGTGATGGATGTATAGGGGTATATTTGTCATTCTATTTTTAAATATGTTTAAAATTTTAATAGTAAAAATTTGAAATGCATGCATTTAAAATAATCATTTGGTAAAAAGTAAAATGAATAAAATGTGCACATTAAACATAAAAATGCTTACTAGATGATATGTGTAGAAATTGAGTGATGAATCTGAATAAAACGAAGTGAGTAAGAAAGGAGCTTTGAAGGGACCCATGGCGACCATGTTACATGCAGTGAGGAATGTGATTAATCCCACTCACTTTACCTAATGTCCAGTGAGAAAATGAAGCAAGTAACTGCAAAGCTGGATGTGTAATAATGTCAGATTTATTTACTTTCAAATATATTTTTTCAATTGGAAAAGAGTTCAGAAGGAACATCACAGAATCAGACACTCATCTGTGGCCTCCTTGTAATCATCTGTGTCCAGAAAAACAAAAGGAATAACAGAAATCAAACATAGAATGTATCCTCTGACCAGCTGATCTGACCAGTTCCCTATTAAGTAAGCCCACTTAAACAACCAGTTATTTTTATCAGTATACATTTTATGCTGGTAAATAGTTTTACAAATTATCAAAGATTTAGCTAGGCTATAAAGGTTATTCTGATGATAATGAAAAATATTAATTATGCACTATAGTTTCTCTTAAATTAGTTTATTATGTAAAACCATATTTAAAATGAGAGCAAAGAGTCCTAACAATTGTCTGTGGCATTTCCAACTTTCCATGTGGAGAAGACATTAATTGTTACTTTCTGGGGATTCATCTTATAATTATGAATGTATTTTGTAGTCAAGCACAGTATCTCAGCTGAGACGGTGACGTGAGTTCATTTTAAGCCTACAGTTTGGTCACAGTCCGTTGAAATAATTATCACAAAGATGTTCTGCAGGGCACGTTTCCCAAGTCACTTTAATTTAGCTTGTCTTCTTTTTAGTACAACATACACCTAGGTGGTACCAGAAACTGTAAACTTGGTTCCATATAAGAGAAGAGTGTACATAATTATTTTGTACTATGAAATTTTTTTTTAAAATTTTCCATTTCGTTTGTCATGGTATAATGTAGTGCAGGAGAATTTCCTTTCTCCCTTATTCCTAACGACATCATAAGAGAGCTAAAGGGCAGAAACCACATTGCAGTCCTCAACACACGCTCTTTGAAAACAGTGAATTAGATGAAGTATTTCTGTTGAATCGCTGTCATAAAACAGCACCTTTCATTTGAAAAATCTAGATAAGAAGATGTCTGGAGTTTGAATTTAAATTTTAGTTAATTTGCTTTTCTAAAATCAGTGATTCTTCTGCATGTACAAGAAGAACTGAATGTATAATTCCAGTGAGGACTGGAAAGACAGAGTCTCTAAGCTTGGTTATCCTGCTGCTCATCCCTGAAAAACTTCGCACTTCTAACGAATGGCATTTGCTGTTTGTAAAGGGCTGAAGGGAAACAACATGTAAAGATTACACGAGATTCCCCGTTTACTGTCCACATTCAAATCCTACACTCCCTGGTTCAAATGTCGTCCTGGCTGCCTTTAGGCTGCACAGCAGAGTCCAGAGACTGTGCTGACCTCTAAGTAATATGTTTATTATTTGTCTTCTGAAGAAAGTTTTCTTTTACTATTTGCCTAGTTATAGAAAGTTGTCTTTCTCCTGAGAATACTAGAACCAGAAGGAGTATGGGCAAAGGGAAAAAGACATAGATGAGGGAGGTTACCCGAATACCTGGAAACTAGACCTAAGACTTAATTTAAAAAGTGTGGGGAAAAAGGCAAGATACAACAGGATGTATGTACCACTGTCTCTGTGTGTGTGTGTGTGTGTGTGTGTGTGTGTGTGTCTTGTCCTCAGCCCAAGTGTACGGAGGTAGTAGACTAGGTTTACTTAGTGAAGAAAATACTCCAAGATGCTTTGTGAGATGAGGTTTATTAAATTATCAACAGGGCCAGAAAAGGTTAATTGAGACTTACTAGCAGAAAAACAGAGTCCAGGGGCAGCCAGCTGGATGGGAAAGTTTCTAGAAGGTGCTCACGATGGCCAGTGGTAGAAGGCCGGACTGGTTGTCATCAGAAGGTCCAGGGGCAGCGGGCTGGACAGGGAAATTGCCGCGGAGACCTCCAAGTGTTGAGTGGCATCTGGCTGAACTGCAGCATTCCACAGGGCTCTATTCCACACCCAGAAATTGCAGGGAAAAGGTTTTGGAGAGTAAACACAGAGCGGTGACATCATTAGCATGTCTTGTTTCACAGTATGACCAGCATCGTAAGGAGCAGCTGATTTAGCATATGGGCAGGAAGGGTGTTTCTGCAGAGGGCACCAGTTTACCCACTTCCCTCGTCGTGCAGGCACATATGCAGTGTCCCTGTGACTTTGCAAGCTTCTCGGGCACACTAAAGAGACGTTTCAGGGGCTGGGATTTAGCTCAGTGATTAGAGTGCTTGCCTTGCAAGCACAAGTGCCTGAGTTCGATCCCCGGCACCACAAAAAAAAAAAAAAAGAGAGACGTTTCAGTGACATGGCACAAAATGGCCTGGTTTTTCTCAGGGCTGATATTGTGTTGATGTGCATAAGTGTGTATGTGTTTCATTTGGAAACTGAAGATCTTTGGCACATAGATGATGAAGTCAGCAACATCTGCTGACGCCTACTGAAAAGCTGTCCTGAAGATTTGAGACCATTCCGCAAGGTGTTTGTGGACTTTGTACAAATCGTCAGCTTCAGGTTTCCCTGTTACATTCCCACAAGGCAGGAGCCTCTGGGACTTGGACAATGAATTCATTAAGATTCCTTACTCATCCTAAGAAGAGTGACCATGTCAGACCACCACTAAATGCAATTCATTCTCTCTTTGCTAGAGAAAGAGAAATGGAATAAATAGAAAGGAGAACAGGTCAGAAAGCTAACACCCTGCCTGGAGTGGAGTGTATCATTGACCTTATAATAAAGGACAGGAGACGAACATATAAAAGTAAGGAGTAAACAAATGCGGAAATATTCAAATACTGAAACAAACATGGGGCGTGTAAAGGGAGTCGGTGATAATTGTCAAGCACATGACCTAATGAGTGTCATGTTGTAGGAAGCGTGTATTCACCGAACATCTTTTTAGTGTTTGGTTCATCATGACTGATTTACCTTTTGTCTGTGGACTAGATCCAACTCTTGCCCAAGGTGGATTCAGGAATTAAGCGCCATCTGGGTTGGGAAATTGTAATTTTTTACATTCTGTTGCTTGGGTCTCTCCTAAAATGAAATGTAACATTATAGTGGAGTGATGGTGCAGGATTAATGAGCTAATACATTTGCAACAACATAACACAGCATGAATGTAAAGGACTATTACCATTATCACCGTAATTATTACTGCATTGAGACCCTTCGTGCGAAGGAGCCAAACCAACGTGTACGCTCTATTGTGAGCTTTGAATCGTTTGGAGTTATGATTAGAACAGGTTTGACAACACGGAACTTCCAGCCTGGAACTGATTAACCTTACTAATGTAATTGACCTAAAACAACACTGATAGTTAAAGCAACGCAGATTCTTGAGACAAACAGCGGGTATTCTGACATGAGGAATAGGTACTGGTAAACTCACTCAGGGAATTCAGGAAAGAGAAAACATGCTTGTAGTTTCTATTTGGAACTAATTGTACTCTCAGTAGGAGATGGAGGAGGGAGATGAGCAGAATCTTGATCTGTCTAACTTACAATTCTATTATTTGGGGCTCACCGCTCACCAAAGGGAGGTGGTTTTCTAGCAAAAGAGACTCATGTAATTCTTGAGTTCTACTTTATTTTAAAAGGTCAGTGTCAAGGATAAATAGCTTGTGTCCTTTTGAGAGAGGTGACTGACTCAAGTATCTCCTTGTTCGTTTGTTTGTTTTTTGTACAACTGGACCTTTACACTGAGCTACATCCCCAGCCCTTTCTATAATATTTTATTTTGATACAGGGTCTTGTTAAGTCACCGAGTTGCCCTGGGTGGCCTTGAACTTGTGATCCTCCTGCCTCAGTCTCCCAGAATACTGGAATTACAGGCATGTGCCACAACACCTGCCTAAAGAGTTTAAGCAGGAAAAGACACACACCACACAGAAGAAAAAAATTTCACAGTAGTCAGTCATTATTCATTAATTATATGAAATAAGAGAGAGATAAGAGAGACTCTTTGATGAAGTAAAAATTATGCTGACAACAGTAAGAAGGAATGAAAAACCAGAGGGGAAAAACTTCACTTACTGGGAAAGTGTAAACCCACTTCCATTTCCAGAGGAAGAATCACACATCTTCTGTCTCTTGTTCAGTAGCGAAGGGAACAAATCGATTCTTTCTGTGCCATTTGGTTTGCCGGTTGTCTTCACTTTGTCCTACTGGATCACGGATCTCTCCTTTCCCTGCGTTCTTTTCCATTGACTTATGAAGAAAGTCAGGTCTCGCTTATAAAGAAGAGGGAAAGAACCTTTTCCAAAATACCCTTTTCCAGATATTGGTCTCTCTTTTCTTTTATAACCAAGTCTCCTTTCTCTTTCTAGACAAAATTAGAATATTCTTAGACAAGGCATCTATAATCACTTTTTCTACTTCCCCAATTTTCAATGTCTCTAGTTAAACTTATTGGTATTTTTAATATCTTATGAGTATTTTAATCAGGAATATGTGTTGAATTTCATCAGTTGCTTTTAATGTATGGAAATTATCGTGTGACATCTATTTTTTATTCTATTAATATGGTATATTACAATAGTTGATATTTGGATATTAAACTAACTTTGAATTCCTGGAATAAATCCCACTGGATTATTGTACGTAGTCTATAATGCTTTATTATACGTTGCTGTACTCAGCTAGTTTATTGAGGATTTTGAGACAGAGCCTTGGTGTGTAATCTAGGCTGACTGAAACTCACCAAATATCCTGGGCTGGCCTCAAACATGCAATCCTTCGTGCTTCAACCTCCTGAGTGCTGGGATAACAGGCATGTGCCGTCACATCTGGCATACATCCATATTCTTAAGGCATCTTAGTTTGCAGATTTCTTTTCTTGTGATTTTTTTGGCTTTGATATTGTGTTGGGTGTCCCCAAAGCGACCCTCAGATGGATGATCTGCTTAAAGGGATTGGTCAGCACAGAAAAGCTATTACGCTCATGAGTGTGATGTTACAGCAAAACAATATGGATTAAAATCAGAAAAGGAAAAGGCACCGAGACCAGGAGAAACAGAAACCAACTACCAACCATTCTCTCCCAGAGGAATCACACAGATCGTACTCAATCCCCCCTCAGTGAGAAGTGACAATATGTTCAAGATGTTGCCAGCGAGGAAAGCTCGCCTGAGATGTCAGGGTTGTACGGGGCTCAGATAGACGGGAGGGAATGGAGCATCCATGTGAATGACCTTCGCCACTAAATCTCTAGTTCCTCCCCACCTCCTTCCAAAGGTCAAACCGGTTCGGCCTTGTCCAGAGGTCCTAACACACAAAAGTGCCACACCCGTACATTGAGCCTGTGTTTGTGTGTATTAACATAACTCTCTGGCTTAGCTCTAGGGTTCAGGTGTTTTCCGGAAACTTAATCAAAATTCTTCCAGAGCAGTCACTCCAAAGAGCAAGTCTACCAATGTCACCTCTTCTCCGTAACCCTAAACTTTCAGTGCTCTCTCGTTTTCTCCAGATGAATTCAGATCAGACTTTGTCTTCCCTGTGCCACAATGTGTCCTAGTGCGGATCTCTCTTAGATCTTTCATCTGACTTGTTCCCACTTCCTGCACATGTTCTCTCTGCTCACGACAGTGGAAGGGATACTTTCAGCTCCTTGATCAGGCTTTCTCACTGCTGGTTGCTCTTTCTAAAGAACTGTTCTCAGCCCAGCATTCTTGCGAATAATTAGCTCCTACTACTTTTTCAGGTTGCAGTATCGTGTTCTGTGGGAAGTTTGTCTGAACACCCCACACAAGTCTGGTTTAGAAGCCTACCCTGGGCGCTAAATGTGTATCTACTCTTTCTCATCAGAACTCATACAACAATGTTGTATTTTACCCTGACTTGTCTGCATCCATCTCCTGACTAGGAGTTACATGGTCTTCTCCGCTATTGTAGTCTACTTCCAGAACCACCCCAAATATACTGAGTACTCCTAAATAATTTTTTTTTTTTTTGCGGGGGTTGCTGGGGATTGAACTCAGGGCCTTGTGCTTGCTAGGCAAGCGCTCTACCACTGAGCTAAATCCCCACCCCTCTCCTAAATATTTGTACCTGTTTTCTTTGATACTGCTTTGCTTTATTTTTACTTCAAGAAATTTGTATATGATCTCTCAAGGAAATAAATAGATTTTCGGACAAATCCTGGGCTAGGTGAAAGTCAGAGAGTAATAGATGATGAAAATATAGGATTTTAAGGAGATTTCCTCACTAGAATATGAGTGTCTCAAGAGAGATTCTGTGACAGTGCCGAGTGTGACCTGGTATAATCTTCTGTGCCCTCTGTCCTGCCCAAAGTTCTCACTCCTGTGTCTTATTCATGGAATGCACTCTATAAATGGCTCTTTAATTGAATTGAATTGTTTGAATTTTATATCTACCCAGTTATATGCTTTGATATGCACTTTGCAAATTTAGCCTGAATTACTGACAACAGAGGCAACTGTAGCCACTGAACTCTAGCTCCAGTGTTCATGGGGGATGCCGAGGCTCAGGGACACTGTTCAGGCAGGATGTATTTTAGGTCACAGCAGGTAAAGTGCACTTAACATTTCAGTTGCTGCTGGAGACCTTTTCTGATTGGAAACTGGGAATTTTGTTCAGAACCCAGATTATAGTAAGGCAGGTGATACACTCATTCTGGAGCACAAAATTTCAGGGGCAACAAAGACTCAGCAAGCATAATAAATAATATGTGACTTAACCACTTTTAAAAATCAAAATTAAACCACAAAAACTCACAGTGGCCAAGCCATGCATGTTTTCAGTACAGACAAACTGTTGTTTCAGGACTCTGCATTATTGTACGGAGCGGGGAATTCTGTCCATTCTACCTGCAGTGGGCTGCTGGGCCTGCATGGCCATCACACTCTCACTGGTGCGCTTTGGTGGACAGAGAGCACTGTGACACGGGGCTTTCTATGAGATTATCGTTTCAGAAAGAATCATACTGCTTTTATTACTTGTTCTCCTTTGCTTTGAGATATGGGAGGATATGTAATAAGTGTATGCAAAGATTCACATCTTTCCTCTGATTTAAACTCTAAAATGGTTCTTAATTTCCTTTAGACATCATATTATAAGAAACAAAAGACAGCCAGTCTGCCGGAATCTCATGGCCCAGGGGCCAGTCCAAGAATAGGATCCGGTCTGGAAGTGAGAGGACATAAGGAATCCACCAGCCTGGTCACTGAAAATCAATTATCTGAGCAACCAGGTTCTCTAAAAGCAAAGGCAACTGGGATCAAATGTGCCATTTGCGTACCATGCTCCCTAGTATTGCTGCACAACAGATATCTGTGACTCTATACAGTCAGTGTTCCACGGATGAGAAGGGGTGGTGCTTTAGACTCCAAACACTCTAATTGTCTATCTTTCTTCCTATTAGTTATTAAAGAGCAAACAATAATACTTTCACATCTACATAACTTATAAATTATTACTCATGCATTTGAATCCTCTGTGTATTCCCCAATTACTTCCCCTCTCTTCCTTGACAAACTAAGAGACCTCAGCAGAAGGGAAATGCAAATGAAGCTGCTGGCTTTCCAGACACCAAAGGCCTACCAGCAACCAGGAGCATCCCTGCTTCCTGTTGGTCTGTACACCAGTCCCCAAAACTGTATAAAAAGCTGATGGGCCCAAACATTGACGATGTCTGCCCTACAGAACACCCCTCTCCAACTTATGGGGAACTTCTCTTTTATTCTTTCTAATAAACCCACATTTCGCCATTCCCCACTGCTTGCTGTTTGCTGTTTTGTTGGCTTCAGTCTTCTTTGCCTCAAAACAGGGACCCAAAGGCTAGACAGATCCAGTTACAAAAATACCACCACTCTGCCTTTATTCACCATTAATTGGTTTTGCTGTACTTAAATGTATACCAAAGTTACAGATATCATGAGTAATTAACTCTAATGTACACTACTTTCACTTACTATAAACTGTGTAAGACTTTTCTATGATGTTACAGGTAAGAATGATCTGTTCTTTCTAGTTGTTGTATACTATTCCATTGCATGAACAAAACTGTTTATTTACTTTTTTCTGCTGAGTGCATGATGCCCAGCAGTTGGGTTTCTGGGTCATTCTGTAGCGTCTGTTTGGTCTAAATACATGATGTCAGACTGGTTTTATCAAACTTGTCTTACCAAGTGACACTCCCACACCTTTTCCAACATTTGTCTAAAATTTCAGTCTTGAATTTTAGACATGTTGTTGGGTGTCAGTTTCTCATTCACCTGATGAGGACGGTGTTAGTATTTTTGCATGTACATTCCATGTTGGATTCCCTCTGTTGTCAATCTCTGGCTGGATGTCTCTTGCTTTTATTGATATGTTGTTGATCTTTATATATTTGGATCACAAATTCTTTTTTGATAGTAATGATTTCTTCTCTCACTTTAGGGCTTAATGTGTTCTCTGTAAAGAATGCTTTTGATGAATAATTCTTTTTCTTTATGGTCAATGTTTCTCATATGTATCTTAAGAGACCTTTGCCTTCCTTAAGGGCTTAAGGGTATGCTCTTGTATTTCATTTTCAGCATTACTTATGATAGAAAGTTCTGGAAAATGGTAAATGACTAGCCATAAAGAATTGACTTACAAAACCATGCAGGTGCTGGGGGAGTAGCTCAGTGGTAGAGTGCCTACCTGGCACTGGGATCCATTTTGAGCATGCACCCCCCCAAAAAAAATCCCCAAATAGCAACCCCAAACACCCATGTGGCATGTGATAATATGTAGCCATTTAAAAGCCTATAGAATAATATACAATGAAATGAGAAGTGTTTACACTGTATTTTAGGTTGAGAAAAGTGAGTTATAAAACATGCAAAATGTGATATTTTTTAAAATTGCATGTAGAATGAAAACTGTAAGAACACATCAATTTTTTAAAGTAATTATCTTTTGTTAGTGATATTATAGGTTATTACTGTTTTCTTTTTGCTGATTTCTATTGTGCTATATTTGTACAAGGATATGTTCTTGCTGTTGTGAAAGAGAAAACTCTTAAAAGTAATAGACAATAACACTAAATTTGGAAACATTTTATCTCTTTTCATAGAGTAATAATGACAACATGATGTAAGTACTAAATTATTATTTAACCGGCAGACTTCTTATATCTGAAGGTGCTCATAGGCAGAGGAGTAGAATACAAGAGGGTGAGAACAATTTGGTATTTTACTTATCAAAGCAGAAGTTGAAAAATGTTTATGGGTTCTCATCAGCGATAATTATCTGCTGGCTGCTGGAGCCTGTTTTCACCAACTGGCTACAGTCCAACTGGAAATTGCATATTTAATTAGCATATCAATTTATTCTCATTAGTGAGCCTGTGTGATAACTCAGAGGTTTTCCACCAACAAACACAGTCACAGTAACTCTCCTCATTGGAAGCTGGAACCGGGAGATGCAATGTGTATATGACTTTCCTGTATTTCTTTCATTTGGAAAATCTTTTCAAGAAAACTGAAGAGAATGATGGAATTGCCTAAATAATTTCCACTCTGATGACACATGATTTCTTCATGCCATTCACAAGTTACAGAAATCCACAATGACCTCTGTTATTCACTCGGCCAAGAATCATATCACTTCCAGAACATCTTCCTCAATTTTATTTCAATATCTCAAAAGATTATATTTTATAGACTGAATTTTTGCTTTTATTCCCCAAATCTTTAATTTCTTCTAGACATCAGCTCAAAAAGAGCAAACACATTCAGCCCTGCACCTTCCCCAAACAGGGTCACTGAGCGAAGTCTTACAGCACTAAGAGTTACAGCACTAATTGCTAATAATATTCACTTATTCTAATGAATACGCCTAATACCTATGCAGGTGCTTCCTTTGGGTAGAGTCGGAGCACAGAATAAGATAAAGGAAATCTTTGCCCTCGAGAAACCTGCATTCTCTCCAGGAAGGCAGACAACAAACAAGCGAATGAAACAAAATCATTTTAGATAAAGATAAGGGCTATGAAAAAAATTAAGTAGATGAGTGTAAAAAGACAAAGAAATAAAGAGCAGAGCAGAGGTTCTCAAATTGCCTGAAAGGTGTGACGTCTTCCCACTTGCTTCGAACGGATGAGGGAGGATTCTCAGCCCTTCATCTGTACCACCCTGCAGAGTGCCCCTATGCAGGGCACCACCCATACAGCTTTATCAGGTGGCCCCTGTGGCATGAAGGAAAGGAGACATTTTCGTCCTTATTGCCTCTAGCGAGGTAGGGTCATGCACTGCTCGGCTACTGCTGGCTACGTGGCATGTGCAGTTACACACGGTCTGTGCTGAAAAAGGACCATGCCTGGTTTAAGGCCTCGTGCTGCCATCTTCCTTTTTCTTTTTTTCTTTTTTCTTTCTTTTTTTTTTTTGATAATAATTTTGTCTTTGAACTTATGTTTTGTAAGTGAAGTTCAAGGAGACAATGGAGAGTTTGAGCAGAAGGGAGACACACACCGTGAGAGTCTTCTGTTCTCCATGATGTCCTTCTTGGAGTGCAACGTTCATAGTGGCCCCCGAGGACAGAATTCTGCTAGACGCAAAATACATGAAATGTTAACAGGAATCAAAACAAGTGAGCGAGTTCAATCTGTGGTGGATTAAGAAGGAACGATGACAGCCGGGAAGACCATGTTTTCCCTTTGAACCAGGACTTACTTTGATCTCACAAGAAGAGAGAGGAAGGAAGGCCAGGAGAGAAGAGGAAGGAGACTGGAAAAAAAAAAGAATGAAGATGTGTGATGTACATCCATTAACTCCCCACAGAGAGTGTGATCATTATATATTACGAACATGTACGACTAAAAATAAAAATTGAAAAAAGAAGACTTAAAAAGATAAAAAGTACAAATGACCATCGGGTCCTATCATAATGCTTATTATTCATGTTGTTCTCCTGAAGCACACAGCTGCTTATACTGAAAGAGACGCCATCAAAGAAAGAAAAAAGTATCAGAAGTCATGATTCCTTTACTTTGAGCTTTTTCTTAGTCTTCAGTAAGTGGAAGGCAACTTACTGGTGGAGTGTATTAATTACTTTTCTAGAGTCAACGGTTTGCAAGAGAGCAGATTTAATGCAGGACAAATACAAGTTACAACATTCACACACACACACACACACACACACACACACACACACACACAAGCCAAATGCAGAAAGAGTGCAGAATGTCTGTCTACTGGAGACCCAAAATATCCAATCGAAGGCTGGGAGTCCACAGCAATGCCCCATGTACGTCCGTGTCTGCACTAAAAGGCTGAAGAAATCTGTACTGGAGCCAGGATATGACACTCACCGTGGAGATGAAGACCAGCGCTCCCCTGAAGCAAACAGCAGCTATCCCTGACTACAGCAAGACCCCGAGCTCCTTCTGCGATGAGAACTGCCGAGTTCTCTTGGGAGAACCAGCCACAACAGACCTTCTCCTGGGAAACAGCCGGGCCCGATCTTCTGCTCTCGTTCTTCTTTATGCTGTGTGGGCAACAGTCCTCAGGTGGATCCTCTGTGCCCAGAAACACACCACCTCATTCAGGAGGGCGTTGCTGCTCAAATTCACCGTTGCCGTCCACCACATAGAGTGTATAAAACTAAGACAGCTGAGTGAGTCAGCTTTTGTTTTGTCAAAGACAAAACACACAAGGATGTGTGAACAACAAAGCACAAATTATGGAGTGGTAGTAATTCTGCCCGTGAATTAAGTGTTCATATATTTGCATCTAAAAAATGCAATTGGGTGATATAAAAAGAATTGCAAATTCATGAATAATTTTTATACTTCTCAGATTATTTATATTTATGAGTTCTTGCTTGCAGTACATAATGATTACATTTATTGTGTGCTGTTTGTACATGCCCATAATACCTCTTAATTATTTTTCGTCTCCTTCCCCTTCCATCCCTTCTTCCCAACTTCACTGCTTGTTCCCCCTTCCTGTTTGCAAAAGCTCTATTTCCATTCTTTCTTCAATTCTTGTTTTTCATTTTTCTTCCCTTCCTGTCTCTTTCATCTCTTATTCCCCTCCCTGTCTGAAAAAGATTTTCCTACTTCCTGTTATTTATCTTTTGTTTTGCTCTTTATTTATATTTTGGGTTTCTCACATAAGAGAAACTGTGCAATATTGAAACTTGTATGTCCTATTCATTTTGCTTAATAGTAATCCATCAATAATTTTTTAAAAAAGATTTATTATTTTATTTTTTGTAGAATAACATTACATTAAAAAGTGACAAGCAAAGAGAGAGACAAAGGAATGAAGAAGAATTACCTTTTAGAACCTTTAGCAACATTTTTCTGGTTTTACGAATAAAGTCTTTGTAAAATTTTTTTATTTTTTTGCACTAGACTAGAAATTAGGTGGGTCATCCTACCTGTGGGAAAAAGCATCCAGCTCAGAATTTTCAAGAGACTTTCATGAAGAAACTACATAAATTCAAACAGAATGATGGCGAGCAGAAGGGATATTGATACACTCAGAGATGAGCAGCAGTAGGAAGTCATCTCCAGCCTGGGACCGGAAGGAGGAGCAGAGGACGAAATTCTTTCATGTCAGTCTAGGGGCGGCTAAGCAGTGAGAAATAGGAAAGGCACACCCGGACCTCTCTCCTGCTCTCTGATTTCTTCCCGACCCAGTCAGCTAGGGAGTTTGGGGATGCAACTATGGAGTCAGGTTCACAGCACAATCAAAGAGTCCAGAGAAGGGCAGAGAAAGTAGGCGAGGGTTGTGCGAGTTGATAATAACTGTGGGATAATTTTGAAAAATGTTTGCTCTCTGTCTCATGTTCCTGGTACAGAACTCCTAAAACTCTTGGAATCTCTTGGGTGACAAGCATATCTTTCATATGTTCCTGGCAGGGACTCTTAGATGGCTTCAGGATCGGGGTTGGTTGCCAGAAAGACCAAACCATGAGTGGAAAGATGGGACTTTCAGCCCTGCCCCAGCTCTCTTCAGGGACCAGGGGAAGCCGGAGATGGAGCAATGATTTACTCACACCTACTTAATAAAGCCTCAGTGGAACCCTTGAAAGATGAGCTTCAGGGCACTTCCTGATGGGTGAGCGCATCACAGTGCTGAGACGGGTGACCGCGAGAGGATGCGGAAGCGCTGTGCTCCGCCCTTGTCCCTGATACTCACACAATGCATCTCTTCCACTGGGTTATACCTGACCCGAATCCTTTACCATAAACTGATAGGTGTAAATGGCATCTTTGCTTCAGTTCTGTCATTTGTCCTACTGAATTATCATACCTGAGGAGAGGAAGGGAACAGGTCGCAGGAAGCCAGGAAGTTTTGGTTAGCTGGGGAGAAATGTGGGCGTCCAGGGCACCCGTCTGTAGCTGTCATGTGAGTAGGGCCTGTTTCATAGGACTGACTCTTCAGCTCATTGCTAACATGGTTGGCTCTTTCAACTTAAACTCAGCAGCATACCATTTTCCAGTCTCTCTCTCCTTCCCTCCTTACTCTTTCTTCTCTTCTTTCTTTACCAACCTTCTCGTGCTTATGACTAGATGAGACTCACTCACATAATCAAGATCTGTAACTTACATGTACAAAGTCCTTTTGCCGCGGAAGTTAACATATTTATGGCTTATATGTGAAAGTGTGGGCATCTATTATTCTGTCCACAATTCCCAGTTCTCTTACTCCAAAGCCATATGGCAGGAATCGAAAATTACCAGCATCTTTTCAGAGCTTGTTGTATTTTTTGTTTTGTTTTGTAGAAATTGATCATTGTTTATTGTAATAAAGTCAGTTTAACTTTTGATACCAAGTAACATTTTAATAAAGATCCCAGTCCTTCAGATTAGTACCTTTCTGGAGACACTGTACCATCGATCACAGCCCAACTTTGTCTGCAACTTCAAAAAACAGCAGGTCCTACCAGCAAGCTATGCTCTATGGGTTTATTTATTAAACTCATAAAATTGAAAAAAATGAAATTAGTTACTAAGATTTCTTTATTTATTTGTAGGTGCTGGGGATCAAACTCAGGGCCTTCCTCTTGCTAGGCAAGTGTTTGACCACTTGAGCTAAATCTGCAGTCTCATTTACTAACATTTAAAAAGTAGTTTTCAATGAAATTCCACATTTTTCATGTTTCTTAAAGATATGAGCCATGGTTTCTTCACAGGAAGACTGGGTTGGATTGTCAGTCCCGTCTTCCTGAATTGCGACCCAACAGATACACCAATCTCCAGGCCTCAGCGATGTTCTGCACCGAGCGGGGGCTGTACACAAATTAACCTTCCACACGGTCCTCTTGGGCACTAGAGCTTGCAATTTCAATCTTTCTTCCTTCTTTCCTGCTTGCTCACACCAGCCAGCCGGGTTTATAAGGATAGGCAAACTTGGCAGCGGTATCCAAAGATGAATCTTCAATTTTTTAAAAAAAATTAGGCATTGCCAAAATATTTAAGCTGAGTACTTTCCCATGTGGGAATGTAGAGACAAATTAGAAGGCAGGCAAAAAACCTGCCTGGAGGGGCTTCGAGAGCACGGCTGTGAATTGCTCTGAAAGGCTTTTGGAAGTCAACTTTCTCAGTGTCCAAGGACTAAAATGGAGTGCACTATTGTAGGCATTTTTCGAGTGATTGAATGTGTGCCAAGAATCCAGCGTTGTTCTGAAAGCTCTAAGAAACCTCCTTATGGTTTTGGAAGAGGAATGATACAGGCCTCTGCTGAAGTTTCAGAAATTGTGCTTGCAGGAAGTGTATGAGGGAAGACGCGGTAGGGTTGCGGTTGGCAGTTGCTATGCAACAATGCATCCGGCCATTGTTAAATGCCAGATTTAATAACCTTTAACTCACGCACTTTCCTGGACTTGCAGCTAATTTACAGCAAGTAGCCCTCACACTGATTCCACCTCTTCGTCAGAAATGCCGGTGCCGTGCTAAATTATGTGGTCCATGACACACTGGAGGCACGGCCATTCAGGTTAATATATGGCTGAATTCCTACAGTGTGGACCTCACGGTAATTATTAATGAAAACTGTGCTTAGTGTCAAATTAATGTGCCATGGAGTTAGGTTTTGGCTCAGAAGCAAAGCCTGATAACTAATCTCTGCCTCCGGTTTATTAACAGAATGCTGAGCTCATTATTGCCCTTGTACAGTGGCAATATTCTCTAAAATGCCAGAGTCTTGCGCCTTGATTGGGGACAGGGAGCATCTTCCTACATGACATTTGTCTTCTTTTTCCACCCCGGGCCAGTGATGAGGGGTGTGTGCGGGGGGGGGGGGTCACCGCAAATTAAGTTATAAACCAAAATCATTTACCATGATTACTGGTAGCCATTATATAGAATGTGCTTTATAGCTATGACTATTTTAGCCTCTTTATACTCATCTCTTATATGATCATCAGAATAACCCATAATACATGGAAAGTATCCCCCTTGGTCTCAGCTTATGGTACATAGTAGATTCTCAATCAGTATTCACCAAATGTCCAGGCTGATGTTGGCCACTGTGAAGCTATTTTTTCCATTTGTTCTGAAAGCCTTCCTTCCATATTATTCTGCAAATTGTAGCTTTTATCGCCGTACCCCATGGTCCTACATGATGGTGAATATGTTACCCAATTAAGCCAATAATAATATAGTTCACTCTTAGCACCATTGAAAAGGAAAAAGGGGTGAGGCCACCACCCAAGACCTAAGCCAATCAAAGCTCTTCCTAGAAGTATTTGAACCAATTTAAAGGTGACAAAATGTCTTTTTCTCCTTCTCTGATTATACAAGTCCAGCTTTTTTTTTTTTTAACCACTACAAGTTTGTGATAAGTGGTACATTCATCTCGGAGGATTTGTGATGTATGTATTGCATCTTGATTATTTCTACTCCCTTTCTTCCCTCTCCCCTCATTCCTCAGATCTCTTACCATCTCTACATAGTCTTCCTTCATATTTTCTATCATCTCTCTTTCATTTTACTCTTTAATTTATTTATGTTATAGGTCTCTCGTATTAGAAAAGCCATGTGACATTTAACCTCTATATCTGATTTAATTCACTTAGTATTATGGTCTCAAGATTTGTTTTCCTACAAATTACTCAAGTTTATCCTTCCATGGCTGGATAGTGTCCCATTGTGTATTTATATCACATTTTCTTTATCTGCTCCTCAGTTGATGGACAGTTTGGTTACTTCCCACCTTTTGCTACGATGAGTCGCAGCATTCCTTAATCCGTGTAACAAGCTGTTTCCTTCGAAGAGAATAAAAGCAGTGATCAATGTGGGCCTGCTCTTAACATTTGCAGTGTACAAGACATGAACTCAAATGAAACCCATATATCACATCTCTAAAGGCTTAAAAATTATTCATAAAGCTATGGCAAAAGCCTAGCAAACATCTGCCCAAGGACCATCAGATTCTTCCCAATCTTTCCTCGAAACCCAGGGGCAAAGGGGACCAAAGTCTCTCCCCTCCCCTCCCAGCCCTGCTACCAATAAACCTGAGTAGCAACAGAGATCTGGGCCAGGACAGAGCTGGACCTGGGCTGGGACTCCTGGGAGGTAAGTTTCCCCAGCCCTCATCCCTAGCCCAGGGACTCATCCGGGTTCGGTCTTTGAGAAACCCAGATGAGGACCCAGGGCAAGAGGGTTTCCTTTCTTTGCTCCATACTTTCCTGACGTAAAATTTCCAGGTTGTTCTAAGATAACACTGAAAGGTAACAGGGGAGAGAGGGCTATAGGTGCAGAACCCAGTCTTCCACGAAGCCAACTTCGAAGCTTTTAAGATTTATATCAAAGCATCTTTCTTTTTCAGTGTACCAGCACAGAGGCTCTGATTTTTCTCTTTTGTAATTCCTGTTCACATAAATTACTAAATTTCCAAAAAGAAAAATGTTTAAATGGTTGAAAGGAAGAAAAATAGAACTGGTCTCAGCATGCTGTAGGACCCCTAAAGCCAAGGTTCCTAAGCTACAGAGCCTGTAAAGACGGAACCCTAAGGGGCATGGTCTCCAAAGTGCAAGGTATCCTCAGACAGAAACTCCCCAGAGACGCGGGGCATGACTTTTCACGCCGTGTTCCTGAAGTCTGAGTGAGCAGAGTCAGCTCGGAGGCCAGAGCCTCTTGGAGAGTGGGAGGATCCCACCCTCCAGTTGGGAGCAGGAGGTGAGACCAAAGGAGAGACAGCAGCCAGCCAGATGAGAAGCACAGTGGGATGAGATGGGGGAATGAAATGAGGGCCCCATTAGACTGAGGGGATGTCAGGAGAAGAGAGCTTAAGGCACAGAAAGTTTAGAGAGAGAGAGAGACAGACAGAGACAGAGACACAGAGAGTCAGAGGGAATATGAGAGTATAAATGTGATAATGTGAAGATCCAACATCTCAATGGGATACTGCCCATGCAGGACCCTGGAGCATTGATAAGTGATTGATGGGCACTCGGGGAATGACCAAGATAATCTGATCAGGGCTTTTCATGCTGGCTGATTCTGAGGATTGGGAGGAAGCCAGTGGATTTAGCTGAAATCAGATAGGGACTAGGATGGTGACATGGGTGTGCTCCGACACAGCTGATGGATCCCTGTCTCCCGTGTCTGGATTTTGCGTGGGTTCCTTAGAGGCATTTTATCTCCCTGCTTTATTCTCCCAGATTTCAGTTCGGCCTAGCTTTTTCCATGACCTAGAGCAGGCAGCTTTTTATCTTCATGAGAAACTCGAGGAAAGAAAGTTCCGTGGTCACAAACATGGCCACATAGACTGCGGAGTTTTAAAAATACCTCTTTACACCAACTTCCACATGAAATGAACTTGAAGAACAAAAGAAAGCAAGCTTTGGGAAATGTGATCCCCCTCTGACCTCCCTGCCATCAGGTACAGTTTTAAAATGTCACGCTAGAAACAGCTCAAGAACAAAAGCCGTTTCTGTACAAGCAAACACACAGCACAATTACTTGCCCAAACCTACCCATGACTTTGCCCAAATTATACAAAGAATGATATAATTATAAAGATAACGCTATTGCTAAAATATAATTGTTATTATGTCATATTTATTATATATTTATATCATATAAATATGATATGTAATAATTATTTATTACATGATTATATTATCTATGAGTACATTATTGTATTACCTATATAATTCAGGCAACAGATATTTAATTATCTAGAAAAGAATCGATATCAGTGTTCTTAACTGCATGCAGAAATAGTCCTCTGGAGGTTTTCTAACATCACTTTTACATTTTCAAGTTTTTTTTTCCTTGTTGGAAGAAATCTTAAGCACCTCAAAATTATCTTACTCCAATATTTATCAACCAAATACTCTGCTATGGATAAAGTGTTAACTGAGGCTCTAACAAAATGTATTATGGGATTTGGAACTCTTATCCTAAAGCAAACTTCATCTCAAAGGATGAGCTCCTGCATGATTTGATAATATACTCCCTCCCTCACCATGGAAGACTTCAGAGGCAAATGTAAACACAGATGAAAATGAAGACGTACTTATGTCAAAGAAATGCCAAATGACCAGCTTTTGTGTTCTGTGTTTGGAAGATAGAGTGTCCTGGTGTTGGAAACAACTATTTTCACCAAAGCAGTGCAGAAATGCATTCTGATTGGGAGATTAGAATGTTTTTTCTCTCCATATATTCTAGTATATGCCTATAGAGCAGATTTTTGAGTCACAACAATGCTGACATTTTGGGCAGGGTGATTCTTGGAGGTTGCTCTGTGGATTGTAGGCTACCTGACAGTCTCTCTGTACTCTGTTCACTAGATTCCAGGGGCACCCTCCCCACCCCAACCTGATGACAACCTACAGTCATTGCCAAATCCCCCCAGGTGTAAAGTTTCTCCTATTTGAGAGGTGCGCTCATAGAGAATATTGGAAGATAGCTAGGCCTTAATTTCTTAGAAATTGCCTTCAGGCCTCAAGATAAATTCATATTCCTATACTCCCATTAAGAGAACTGGAGGGATCCTGAAGGTTCTTTAGCCAAATGCAGAGAGAGCGCCATCAGCCTCACTCTACCCCACATCAGGTCAGATGAACCAATCTTAGCCACTTAAGTGTTTGCTAGACTCTGCATCCTGATTGGAGTGTACAACACATGAAAAGGGTGTGAGATGAGTCATTCTAGATATGAGACCTTAAAGTCACTTTTGTTGTTGATTCCTGCTTTTCTAAGTTGGTTTTGATTTTGCCTCCCAAATTATGGGCCTCACTTTTTTTTCAAGAAATTGGAGTCCGTATAAATAATCCAATTCATTACTCTTTTAAGCAAACAATTAAAAATTAAGCAAAGTTCTTTACGCACATGATGATACTAGTGCACAGCTGTGTGCTTATAGTACAGACTCTGTCTCTTTTGTAAATAAATTTCTCATTGGTTAAATTAATCAAAATCTGATTTAACTTATTGAAAGCAAACAAACAAAAGTTAGAACACTGCACATTTACTTCACAGTTTCTTTTTTTTTTTAGTAACAAAAATCAAATTTCAAAGAAAATCTTTTGCTGAGCATTAAAATATAAGAATAAACATTATGGTTTATATCTGGATGCCTCCCACACACACAGGGCTGCAGGCACCCATAGGCTGATTGTAGAAGGTGACTGGATTAGGAGGGTATCGTAACTGGCTTGGTGTTGGGAGGTAGGCCTCATCAGAAGAGGTAGGTCACTGGGGTGTGACCAGAAGGGCACATCTCCATGCCTGGTTCCTCTACTTCCGAGTGCCTTGAGGGAACGGCTTTCCTCCACCAGACCTGTCCACCGTGCCTTCCACCGTGCTTCCTTGGAGCCAGCTGTATGTGAGAATCTCAGTTAGCAGCGTTACTCATAGTAGCCAGAATGTAAAAACAACTCAATTGTCCATCACTTGGTGAAAGGACAAACGAGATGTGATATACCCCTTCCGAGAAAAAACAACAGAAATAGGAATGGAAAAGGAATGATACGTGTTGCACCACGGTAGCAAAAATACCACGCTAAGTGAAAGAAGACAAGTGTTGTACGATCCCATTTATATGAAATGTTCAAAAAAAGGAAACTGGAGATAAAAAGCAAACTAACAGCTGGCTGGTGCTTGGGCTGGACAGAGGGAGTGGCTTGCGAGGTGCGAGGCTTCTTCTGTAGGAGATAGACATGTGAAAATTAGATTGTGGTGTTGATTGTACAATCCTGTAAGTTTACCACTGAATATATCATTAAAAATAAGTATAGCTTGTAACTTATACTTCAGTTTGCTGTTCTAGAACTTATCATAAAAAGGTGGTATTATATTTGCAATCAGAGGAGGCATTCTGGAATAGATGGCTTGATGTAAGTCTAAAGGATGATAAAAATTACTATGAGAAATTTCTGTGGAGATATGAGGCCTGAAAATTGTTGCCACTGAGAAATGGTGTACTGTATATTGTGTGAATGTAGTAGCTGGGTGTAGGATCTACAGTAACTTGTGATGCAATGAGGTCAAAAATAAAGAATAAGGATAGAGATGCAGACAGTGGCTAGAGCCTAGAGAGGCTGGTGTGCCATGTCTCAAAGTTTCACTCTGTACTCGGTAAGGATATTTTGAAAGTTGTAAATAAGATTGTTACCTAATCAAATTAATCACCAGGCTGCCTTATTGCTCATGGAGGAGGGCTCAGAGAGGAGAGAGAAAGTGGCTTGCATTAGGAGGTATGCTGTTGCACGCAAGGAAACAATTAAGAAGTAAGTGAAATATTTAACAAGAGAGATGATTTGTTTGCAAATAGGGAAGTTGTCAGAGGAGTGGAGAACAAATGTTTCTCTAAAATTAGCAGTGTGGTGGTGAACCATTAGAAAGGGAAGATAAAGGTGAATTGGGAATCATGGATAAGTTTCAAGACTTTGGACTCTGTGAGTAGATATATGCCAATTCCAACAGCTCAGATGGAGATTCCAAGAAGACCTTTCTAATGGAAAAGATGGCATGTCCATATAAAAACAGGAAAATGTTTTAGCAGGCCATTGGAAACATCATGAAACTTCAGATAGGAGATTTTATTTATGTATTTATTTTTTGAGAATCATTAGCATGGCTGAAACCATGGGAGTAGGTGACATAGCCAGGGTAAATGTATAGATGAGAAAAGAACTATAGGTGAAGAATAAAATTCAGTGTTACGGCTTGGATTGAGAATGTTCCCCAGTGGCCTCCGATGTTTAGGGGCGGGGCTTTTGCAAGGTGATTGGATCATGCTGGTGCTCTAGCTGACTTGCCGTTAGGAATTGGGGGCTGGGTGGAAGTGGATCGCTTAGAATGAGTCTTAGAAGGGTAGATTCCCCCACTGCACTCCCCCCTTCTCTTTCTGCTATCTGGTTCCCGTGAGGTAAGCAGGTTTATACTATTGCAGGACCTTCCTCCACACTGTTTCTGTCATTAAGCCTGCCAACTATGGACTGAAACTTCTGAAACTGTTTGTCAAAATAAACCTCCCCTGTTTAAAAAATTTTATTTTATTTTAATGGTACATTTTAGATGTACATAGTGATAACATTCATTATAGGGGATTTGTACCTGTACATGACATATCTTAAGTGAAATAAATCGGACACACATTTTTAAATACCGCATTGTTTCTCTGGTGTGAGAAACTGAAAGTGTAAATGAAGACTAAAATGTATTATATTGGGAAAGGGAAGAAAATGTCCAAATGGGAAAGGGAAGAAGGGAGGGGGAACGGAACAGAGGACAAGAGAAATAAGAAATGGAAGGAAAAAATGGAAACAAAGCTTTTGTAAATGGGGAGGGGGGGCGAGGGGAGGGGAATGGGAAAAAAAGAAGCAACCTCTCCTTTTTTAAGCTATGGATGAAGGGTATTGGGTCTCAGTGGCTGAGAAGTAACTAATTAAAATTTTATTACATAGAAAAGGGCCATTTCCATGACTATACGTCACCATGTGGTTTATAATCCTTTGGAACTGGCTCACAGGAGGAATTTCAAAGGCTTTGAAGATGCTGGCTGAAGAAGCATCCTGAGAATGCTCTAAAGCAAGCTTGACAGAAGATTCTGGTTGGAGCTCAGAGGACCAGAATGTTGCCAATAACGCAGATGGTAAAGGCCAGGCTCAGAAGGATTCAGTGGGAACAGGGACTCCATTGACAGCGGGACTCAAGACCATGCATGTTATGCCCTGGCAGGAACTTTTCCACATTCTGCCCGTGTCATAACACTTTGCAGGAAACCAAGATTAAAGGCAGTAGACTAATTCACCTGGTGGAGGAAATTTCAAGCAAGCCCAATGTTCAGGCTGCAGTACTGCTTGCTGCTTTTAGCAAGACCTACAGTAAGAATCAGGAGTAAAATGCCCATTTGAAAAGTTTTGAACTTCAACAGAAAGGAAATGCCTACAAAGCTATGGCACAGGGAAGCATAGTTTTGCTGAAAAGACTGACTTTTTTTTTTTAAGGCAAGTATTTTGTTTTAGAATAATAGGAAAGATACCTTGAGGGCATCACGAGAATCAGTAAGACCCACTCTTCACAGGCTAAAAGGTGCAAAAGTGAAAGATTTCACTTTGAGAGCTCTGGGGCACTCAACACAAAAGCTGCTGCGTGGGAAATTGTTTCCCCACGATTCATTGCATAGTGCTCAGCTATTCAGGCACTCAGAGCCCGCTGCCCCCATGATCAAAGGAAGCCTGGACACTGCTGGGGCTGCTGGCAGACTTTGGCATCAGTCGTGTGGTTTTGCAGGCATGTAGAATGCAAGAATGGTGGGATCAGGGAGGCTTCCACTCAGATTTCAGTAGAAGGTCTTGGAGTCCAGGCGGTGTGCACCTGAGCGGGCAGTGCATGAAGCTGTGATAGTGAGGCTGAATGTGCAATGAAGACTCCAGGAAGTTGTACAAGCCAGGACTGTGGATCATCAGCTGCTGAAAGCTACAGGGCATGAGCGAAGCCATTCTGAAAGAGAGGCCATGGGGATGGTAACAGGCAGTGTCACAGGGGAAGGGCTGAACGTGCTCAGAGTCCTCGTCTTGCCACCACTTGCTCCCCATGCTGTATCAGGAACTACAGGATTGAACGTTTGCCCTCCTGAGGGATTAATCTTGCTTTGATCTAATTTCTTTCTATTCCCCTGTTTTTCTCTTTCGGAATGTGAATCTTCACCTTATGCTGTTGTATGTTGGAAATGTTTAAGTTACTTTTTGATTTTTATAGGGGTTCAGAGATTAAAGTTTGACTTGAGTCTCTGGGGAGAATTTGGACTTGGACTGTTCAGCAATGCTGAAACTATTAAATTTGGTGACTCTTAGAAATAAACTAAGTGCATTTTGCATAGAGAGAGACATGAATTTTGGGAGAACCAGGAATAGACTGTTATGGTTAAGATCAAGAATGTAGCCTAAAAGCCTTACATGTTTAGAGGTGGGGATTTTGGAAGGTGATTAGATCATGGTGGTGCTATAACTGACTTGCTGTCAGGAGTTGGGACCTGGTTGGAGTTGAGTCACTGGGGGCAGATCCTGGAAAAGTATCTCTCCCGTGTGGTTCCTCCCTTCTCTCTCTGCTTCCTGGCCACCAGGAAGTGAGTAGTTGTCTTCCTTGGCCCTTCCAATATGACTTTTCTGCCTTTGAGCCAGTCAACCATGGACTGAAATGTCATAAGACAAAATAAACCGCTCCTCCGTTAAGTGTGGGCGTCACGTATTGAGTGTCTGCAATGGGCAAGGGACTATCACATCAAGTGATCCCCAGGGATTAGATTAAAGAATTATTTTCAAGCTCTTTTCTCTAAGGCATTAGTAAGCAGTGCTCTTCTTTCCCTAACAAGGAATTATACTAGAACTACTCAACAGTTTATCTTCTGTATAACTAGATAAACTTGGCACAGACTTAAGGATGGCTTGGAAAAATGGAAATGTTCTCAACTATCTCTGCATTCCTACTCTGTTCCATTTACCTGATAGTTGGAGTAACAATATCTAAATATAGGTACACTACCTCTATTGCTTAAAATACTTTTAACTGATAAAAACAACTTGCCAATTACAAGAATGAATTGAACACAACATATTTTGGTCTTCCTATTTCCAAGAAATTACTCCTATTGGTCATTCTTTTAGCTACAATAGAGTACCGACATATTCTTTTAGTAAAAATTTAAGGTTGTCTGGAAATAGGCGAGAATTCCAAAGAAATTCAATCAGAGCAAAACATCAGGTTGCTTTTTGTTCTCTCTTTTCCTCTTGTGGTTTATGTTTATTGCTAATTCACTGTTTTGTTTTAAATTGACTTGCAAGTTCTTAGGACTGTAACTGAATGAAGAAGTTCTTCGGTTTGCCTTCCTGAATTAAATCGACAGAATCTTTAAACAACTCTGTTTCCTAACAAAGGGATTCCTATATGTTTCATTGGTTTTGTGACTTTTATAATATATTGGAAGTAGACAAAACTTGGAAGTAAATTTTATTTATTCCAAAGCTCCGCACAGCAGACCGTGGACCAAATATGCTATTGGCTCTATTTTGTTTGGCTTACTTGCCCAAAGTTTTATTATGAATTTAGTTAGTTGTAAATATTGTTAATGGGGAAATATTTCATAAAAATCTTGATATTTAGGCTATTCTTGTAATATTTCATTGACGAGTAGGCAAAACTGGAACCACGTCACCTATGTTAGCCATCAGCAAGACGGAACAGTGATTCGCCTCTTTCAATGAGGGGTATAGTTTCTTGTTGCTGGAGTTGGTCTCCACCCTGACAGCTCCAACCTACCTTCTGTGGAATGTTGGATTTGAGGCACTGAAAATAGGCCAAAACAATTATTAATTCAATAGATATTAATCAAAGATCTAGAAGATCATGGAATATAAGCCCCATAACAATAGATTTTTCCTTTGCTCTGCCTCTGGGTCCCAGGACAGAGCCTAATGCAGAATGGGTAGATGTACTCTGTAGTATGAGTGAAAGAATGCCATGTTTTGAAGATACAGTTGAAGGCTTATTGTTAGGGAGCTCAAGTAAGCAAAGAGAATCAAAAGCCGTCACAGAACAGGGTGATGATAGCTTTCAGAATGTCAACCATGAGAAAACAGAAACGGGAAAAGTTAAAAGTTTTTAGTGTCATCAGCATTCAGTATTAAATGTCAAAATCAATGCCTAATGCTAGCTCACTAGCGGGTCACTATTTTTTGGAATAAACTAAAGTAAAATACATGAAGAAGTGTGGAAATAAGGAAATCCTAATTTAGTTTTGGTTAAGTTATGTTCTCACTGAAATAAAAAACAGAATTCAGTGTCACTCAACCATAATTTCTTTCCAACTATCATGTTTCACTTGTAATTACTGGATTAGCCTGCAGATATATATTAAGACCATTTTTAATGTAATTTTAAACTACTTCTCTTATGCACGATATCTGAACGTACTCGGCCCAACCAATTCCATGACAGAGGAAATTCATATTGTCACTTGTATAATTATGGTTGCATTTACAAGACAATTGGAGACTCTGTCTGGTATTATTTTCTTCTTACTGTATTTTATATATCATCACTGTTACAGAAAGTGTGTGAACACCTTGGAATAAAAATTTTCAAAAAAATAGCAACTCGACATTTGTATTAAGGAGATTTGGACTTAAAAATCTCACAGAATTCACACCAACATCTGTATAATTCAGGAAGCGAGTCTGGTGATAGTACCATGAATGTGACTCCGAGTACTCTGCTGTTGGATTCTGCCACCTTCTTACTTGACTCATTGCTCTCCGTGGAACTTGGCAGAGCTGAAGCACCTTTGGGACTACAACTGAAAACAGATGTTGTGACATCTTGTCCCTTTAGTTTATTCGGGGTCTATTATTTGTCTGGCTTGGTAAAGTTGTTGTTGGTAAATTGAGGCTATTTATCTAGAATTTAAGTCACAAATCTGTTCAATGATTCATACAGGAAAAATTCTCAGAGGTTTGGTATGTAGTCAGGGACAGCTGGATGCAGAAATGTCAGCAGCTGTTCAGAATGCCTCTACTTTACAGCGCAACTCAGAACAGAGCCCAAGATCATCTGCTCAGGTGAATGCTAAGTAGCTGGCATGAAGTAGGTAATCTAAAGTCACGGACAGACATTCTCCAGAATTAATGATAGCTTGTCTTCATTCTTTGGAGGCATCTTTGCCTTCTGAGAAATGTTATTTTCTTTTAGGACAACAAAGGGAATTGTGCCCTGTAATAACTAGCGTGCAGGAACAGAGATCTGATTGGTGCCTTATGAGTGAGCGATCCATAGGAGAGGACCTGGACAGCAGGTAAGAAATCCAGTATTCAGAAAGGTTCCAAAGGTGATTCGGGGTCCACAAAACCCGCTGTCCAATGAGCTGAAGGCCAGTTAGGGAAAGAAAGCCCTTTTACTCTTCCTTTCCACTCAGCAGGCGTTGCCGACCAGTTGGATGTTCTTTGCTGATGAATCGAGACAAAGCACACTTCTCAATTCTGCCCCTCAGACGCCCACATGCTTTAGCTCAGAGGAGAGGCCTCCTTCCCATACCCGGTGAAAGAACCAACTGAAGGGATCCTCACTCAGCGAAAGAGAAAGAATGAAAGGCTTTCCTATTTCCTTCACTTGTCAAAAAACTCCGTCCCAGAATGTGGGCAAGGGCTGCACTTAAGTCAGTGCTATGTATTACTTTAGCACCAGCCAAAGGTGTCCTCAGAGTCTGCTGAAGATGAGGTCCCCACATTAAAAGAGGAAGACATTTTCCTGTAACTCAGTTTCCCTGAACAATGCTAACTGCCACTTTCAGTGAAACGGCTCATTCTACCCAAACAGGCTCTTTGGATTTAAATGATCGTATTGACTTACATTACCTGGAAAAGTATCTGTTTCCTATTCAAATTGAATTGTGTGAACACAGATGAATCTCACTTATTATTTCCATAATGGGCGCCTTTGTGTGTTCTTGGAATCTAAGCAAATGTGGGGCTTCGTGAGATCCCATTACTTAGGGCCGGAATGTGTTGTGCTCCGGATAGGATGTTCTGTTTCACGCTGGCCCTGGAACAACTCTATGTGCGTACAGCACATTATGTGCCCACAAGGTTACAGGTTTTGCTCTTTCTGTCATTCATCAGGCAGCCCGTGACTTTCTGAGCTCTGTGCCCTTTCTCATCATCTTCATTTGTTCTTTCGTGAATTTTAACATTACACATTGATATTCAGGTTTCTATTTGAATAGCACCAACTAATTCTGGATGCTGTCAAATTCTCTTCTGTGTGTCTGCTGTATTCACTGTGAGTCTTTCATGGCCGTGTCATAAGTTTTTATATATTCATCAGTAGCCTAAGACATTTTGTCTAACATGGCCAGAGCTCCTCAAAAGCTTTTTTCACATTTCTTCATCTTTGAGAATGGCAGTATAGGAAATGGCCAAGGGCATATATGAATAAGTCACGTTGTTAAATCTTAGTGGAGCGCTGTGAATGTAATCTTAGGCTCCCGCTGGAGTTCAGAGAAAGGTTGTATCTTAAACATGGTTTTGTGCCACACTTTCCCTAAATATGCTGTGATTCATAAATAAGTAAACATTGCTTCATATTATGCTGATTCAATAGCATTTTTATTTAACAGTGTTTTATTCAATGCAAAATACACTGCTCTTTATATAGAAGTAAGAAAAGATGCAAATACTATATGCAGACAATCCATTACTTAAAATGCAATAATTAATACTGATGCTTGATATTAATGTATTCATTCCTAGTATTTATTTTTTCCTTTCATACTGGCTTAAAGTGATTTGAAAATCTAGGGTAGCAATGTTACCATTTGGTGAAAGTCTTTTATTATTTCTCTTTTGCTGACAAATCCCAAATTAGGGCCTTGCAGTTTTATTCCTTCGTGTTTTCTTTTATCAGACTACTAAAATTTAAAGGCCCATCCATTTTTGCAAACCCTGTGTACATATTCCACAAAAAAAATCTCATCAAAGTAAGTAGAATGAAAAACATTTACCACCTTCTGAGTTTTCTTTGGAGGAAAAGCAGAGAGAAAATATAAAATTCAAAGAATGGTGGGGGACTGTAAGCAAAGATGGTACTGGGCACAGGGCAAGGGGATAAAAGCAATCAGAACTATCATAGATCAAAAATTCTCAATGTTGCCACACACTAATATCATCCGAAGAGTTGTGAAAGCCTCCAATGCCTATACTATAACTCTTATCAAGGAAATCAGAATATTTAAGGGTTGGATACAGCAGGAATTTTTTTTATAACTTCCCCAGTGATTTTAAAGTGCACTCAAGTTTGAGAACCATTATTCCGGTCTATGCAACATTTTCACTAAAGAAAGCATTACTATGGCAGGAAGCTGCACTGTGGCCTCAACAGACCCTGTTGGTTTCATAAACAAAAATCCAGCCCAAGTGTGGGCATCCGTTTTACACACAAAACTATTCTGCTGAGTTTCTTAGTGGCTGAGGGAAAATCTGCATCGACTGTGGCCCAGAGTGCTGCATGTGGTGTGGAGTAGGGATTGAAGGAAAGCCCTGAGACAGTGGCGAGTCCTCGGCTGTCGTTCTGGGAAGGAGATCGCAGTGGCTCCTGTCAGAGAATTGAGAAGGAGCCGTGGAGCACAGATGTACTTGAGCACTAGTGAAGAGTTTGATTTGACAGGAAGTGATGACTAAATTGAACTGGAGGTAAGGAGTTGTCAGGAATCACTCAGTTTTCCGACTTCAGCAACTTAAAATGAGGATATTGTTTCTTGGGATCTGAAAGGTTGAAAATGAAGCACATTTTGGATGGAAGGAGATGGTCTCATGTTTGGATGTGTGAACTCTGGATGTAGGAAACCTTTATGGGATCATCAAAAAAAGAGTTAACTTCCAGGTCTGGAGAGGATCGCCCTGGAAATGCGGACTTCGGAATGATCCGACACAGGGGTGATTAGGAAAACCAAGGAAGTGTACAATTAAAGGGAAAATGGCATCCACGATTGAACACTAAGGGTGGGCAGAGGAAGAGAAGCTAGTAAAGTCAGAGGTCATTCGGTGAAACACCAAGAGGATGTAATGTCATGGAAGAAAGAGAAAAGAGTACAACAAGCAAGGTAGAAGGTGATCACGGGGTCAAACAAAATAAGGACTAAAATAACCAATGAGTTTACTAGCTTGAAGATTTCCATGGATCGGATCAGTGGAGGGTTATTACGCAGAGCCCTGACACATCTCTGAATGCACGTGTAAACCTGAATGCTTTGTGAACGTTACCATTTCTCCTTGTTCAATTAGAAGCTCATTTGGACTAGGGACACAATGACCATTTTTCCAAGCTGAGTGATCTTCTGTGATACTTAGATAGTCATAGTCACGTGCTGCATAAGGTTTCAGCCCATTACAGACCACTGTGGTTCCGTAAGTTTCTAATGGAGCTGAAACATTCCTGCACCCCATGACGCCAATGCACAGTGCATTGCTCATATGTTGTGGTGATGAAGGGCAAACACACCTACTGTGCTCCAAGGCATAGAAAAGTACGGTACATACGGTTATATACAGTGCTTGTGTTTGAAAGTGCTAGCAAATGACTATAGTAATGGCTTATGTATTTACTATGGTGTATGTTTCGTTGTTATTTTAGAGCGTAATCCTCCTAGTTCGAGGGGAAAAAAATGTTCATGGCTTACACTGGCAGCGGCCCCTTGCGTCTCCTGTTTATTGTATCTCTTGATTGCATCTTTTTCTCTTCTGCTCAATTTAGTCTCCTGTTGTTTTGCTCATAATGGCTCTAGGAGCAATAGGATGACATATATAAATATAGATAGATTTAAGTGTGTAACGGTCCATATCATCTAAGTTTGTGTAAGTACACTCTGTGATGTTTGCATCGTGAAATTGTCTAGAGACTCATTGCACGGCCCTGTTGTGGAGCTATACATGGCTTGTATATGCAGTTCACTTGCAAGTGTGCATCAAAATTTATGTAAGGAGGCTTCTACGGTTGGACCTCTAGATTATTTCCAATTCTTCAGTATTATAAGTGACACTTCAGGGCATAGCTTTGAAGCTAAATCTTCTCATACAGCTTTGATTTCTAGAATTAAAACGAGATATCTTAGGAATCGAAATTGCTACAATAAAATGTAGAAATATCATGATCAGACGATACAGTAATGTTTAAAGAGTTTTTTTAAAGTTTATTAAACATTGCTGTTAATCCCCTCAGACTATTCCTTGTTGCTTTGAACCCACATCGCATCATTCTTGCCACTTTCTGAAGCAATTCTGGAGGTCCTTTCTTCAATTACACTATCTCAGCTGCCTCAGTGTCCTGAATCTATTCACACCATTTATCCTTCATGACCATTTTGACGTTGGAGAAGAGCCAGAAGTCATACCATGCCAAATTCAGTGAGTAAGTTGAATGACAACACACCACTGTCTCAAGGCTGCCTTTCTGTTGGAAGGCCTGGGCAGCAGCGTTCATCTTATTTCTGATCACGCCTTGTAAAGACACTCAGGAGAGAAGACTCCCAGAACTGCTTCAGAAAGTACAAGAACTGTGAGGTAAGTGTTTGAAGCCAGAGGGGGTATGTTGAAAAGGATTAATAGTAACATATAATAAAGTTTTTAAAATTTAACCATTCATTTTATATTTGTGTCATACTTCATATTATTGTTAAGTGATGTCAAATTGTCAGCCACTGAGAAATGTGCACTAGCAATGCATACTGCATCCAGAAAAAGTGTGTCAAAGAAGAATGTAAAAATCACTTTAGTCTCATAGACCTGAGGTCACATTTATTATATAATCTTATCACATTCATTAAATATGCCAAGGACTTTTTCTATCAACAACTCCTTTGGGAGATTTTTATAATCTATGATATATAGTATAATTAAAACATATAATATATAATATGTGATATGATATATAAATGTGGTGTAGATATAAAATAGGCTCACTAATGATTTTCCATTTTCTTTATGAAGATCCTACATATTGATCTTTTCATCACCTTTATTTTTAAATTAGATTTTAAAAATGTTTCTCTCTCACTATGGTAGAGCATCATTCCCTGTATATGTTTTGGAAAGTTATTACTACTATATAGGTGAGCTATTGACTGGATATATTTCAGATATATGTTGTAACAGATTTTTTTTTTTTTTTTTTTTTTGTGCCGGGGATCGAACTCAAGGCCTTGCACTTGCTAGGCAAGAACTCTAACCACTGAGCTAAATCCCCAGCCCCTAGCCATTCTTACTAAAATCTTAAAACTTCTATTTTTTCAGGAACATTTTGTGGTTTTTCTAGAAAACATAATTTTGTTAAAAAAATTCTTCTTTAGTTCCATCATCTTTGAGATGTGCTGATATTCAAGTCAAAATTGTGATCTAATCTGGCTCTACAATTTTAAGTGATGTGGGACTATGGTTCTGTGGGGGTGTGTGTATACTGTATCAGATTTTGATAACATGATTATACTAACCTTCTAATTCTATGGAAATACAATATTTTTAAAGTTTTGCTTAGTTTGAGTAACATGGCTGTTATCTTTCTTGGAGAGTTGAGCTCACACCCGTTGCACGGAGCTAGTGTCTCTGCCTGCCCGGCCCTGACCAGTGTCTCCGCTCCTTTCCTGGTCGGCTCTGAATTGTTATCTGGTGTACACCCAGCGCAGAGCCCGCAGTGTGTCGTGTCGCAGCCTCCGCTGAGCACACGCCTGAGTGTCCCGCCTCACCCTAAAGGCCCCGCTGCCCTCCCAGCTCATTTTTTCCTGCCCCTGATGATGTCGTTTCCCTTATATGCCAAGCCGATCTCGACCAGGTGTCTTCCTTCGGGTGTTTTTTGATAGCTTACCTGAAAAGCTTTCCTGGCAATATTATGAAAGAGAACTGTGCCTCATTTTTTCTTAAATTGACATAATTACATTTCGGGATCTATTTGTAAGGATTTCCCTATGAACTCACTCAGCCTCCAAAACCACGTCGTGCGGTAAATACTGCTAACTTCACTTTGCAGATGAGAAAGAAGCTGCGTAGACGTTTGGCGCAGCTGCTGGGTAGCGCGGCGGGGCCTGAGCGGGACAAGCGGAGCTGGCGGCCTCCCTGCACCCCTGAGCTGCCCGGCAGCCTGAGCAGCGCCTGCCCGTAGGCGCTCTTCGGTTCCCTCCTGCGCTCAAGCAGGCTTTGCTCAGCTGTATCCTGCCTTCCCTGAGCCTGGCCCTTCACCAGGCATTCACAGGCGTGTGTGTGTGCGTGTGTGTGTGTGTGTGTGTGTGTGTGTGTGTGTGTGTGTGTGTATTGGGTAAAAGAACCAGGGAAATGATTTGAGCTGGGAGATTTGTTTCAGGAGTATTTCTTTGATAATTTTGGAAAGTGCCAAAGCTCCAAGCGCCTTGTCATTATTGTTCTATTGGATTCTTTACATCCTTCCGGTCATTTCTATTTTCTTAGAAATTAGGGTGCCAGGGAGCCACTACCCTGATTGTAGATATAGAATGCTGCTACTCTAAATATTACCTGTCTATCTGAAAAACTCTCACTTGTCCATTGTAATTTTGTACCTCTATACAAAATTTATGTCGTTTTTATTCAAGCTCATACTGCGGTTACAGACATTGAATTAGTAGAATGTTTCTGAACGTAATCCATAACTCCACTGCTTTTTCTGATTTCTATTTTTTTCTAAAATTCTTTGTAGTTTATTCATTTTCTTCAATTAATTTCTATTGTTTGAAACGTAGGTATACAAACTATTATTTTTCTTTATGCAGTGATGAAATTATTTGATGCTGAATTTCCCTTACATTGCAGTTTGGGGGCATACTCTGTAATTCTCGTATTTAGTGTATCACTGTTATTATTTTCTAAATAACTTTTGATTGCAGTTTTAATTACTTTTCTTAATAGTACATTAACAATTTTCTCAAAGGATAGCCTAATTTAAGTATTAAATCTTTTTATTTTAGTTGCCATGTTTGTTGCCTGATAATCAGATTACTATCGCTGACACAATTTGTATTTGAAGGAAACTACTGAAGCCGTTACCTGTGACTGTGAAATGTGACAATGCTTCATTCTTTCTCAAGGAAATATAAAAGGAATTCATACCATTATTTTTAGGCTTTACGCATCAATGTATATATTTTATTTGATGATTTATTGTATGCTTTTTCTGTACCACTATAAATGCATTATTTTGAATTATACAATTATTAATTATAAAATTATTGTTATTATTATATTTACTAAAATGACCATAACAACAGCTTTGGAATACTGAACATCATGTAAAAACATTGCATTTATTATTTTAATAGTCAGTTCATTAATCCAATGGTATTTTGATTAATGAATAAACTGAGGTATAGAAAAATTAACTTAAGATCACGTGGCTGACAAAAAGTAAAGAAGAATCCACATTCAGAACTGGCCATATCAAAGCTGATTAGTCTTGGTCATAAATCATCTTATTTACTCCACATGACATCAATTGGGGGGCCCTTATATGCACATTGTGCTCACCTAGAAAAGGGAATTCATATTTTACAAGCAATTTCATACTCTACTTAGTATATTATGAGTATTTCCTCAAGACATTAACTTTCTATAAACTATTTTATATAGCTATATACTATTTCACTTTGTTAATGTTTCACAATTTACTTAATCCTCTATACTTTATACATGCCAAATATTTCCAACCAGTTTCTTGGTCAAACATGTTTTTATTCACGGTCCTTTGATGACAACCAATGATAAGATTTATCCCTACCTCTGAATATTTCCATGTATATGATAAAATATTAAAAGTGAAAAATAGAATAAAAATTCATATATTGTGAGATCCTTTGATCTATATTTTTAACGTATCCTGGAGAAATGCTATGCCAATTAGGTTTGATGCTACCAATAGAATAAAGCACATTTCTTTGTACCTTTGCCAATTTTTCTAATTTTCAAATAATTTTATAGGTAAAAACATTCTCTTTTCTTGGCTGTCATTCACACTGTGATTTAGAGTTCATTGAAGTAATCATTTTCTCATTCTGTTTTTGGAACAGTTTTGTAGAAGTTACGCACATAGGTTCAGCAATAAATGGGGCTAATACTGTTGCTAAGTATTTTTAATGTGTTGGTGTTGTTTGAAAGGAGATGCCCCTCTCCCAATCAGCCTTTCCTAATTATGATTGGTATGTGGTGATATTACAGTATTTTATGTTTTGTTTGTTTGTTTGTTTTTGGTGCTGAGGATTGAACTCAGGGCCTTGTGCTTGCAAGGCAAGCACTCTAATCACTGAGCTAGATCCCCAGCCCCTTACGTTTCTTTTTCAGTCCTAAAAATTATTGGAGTTACCACCGTTAAGATTGCTTTACAAATGACTCCCTTTTGTGTTTATGTTTTTATCTAAACTTACAAATAAATGAGTATTTTCTCTTGTGCTTGTTGGTAATTTCACTTATTAACTTTTTTGGTAATATCCTATTATTTCACTGATTAGGACATCAGGACATTATTGAAATGGTAGTTACAGAAATTGGATGTTCGTATTTTAAATTTTTCTTCATACAATGTTAGCTGTTACTTTCAGGTGGATTTTTCTTTATTCCAAAGAAATCATTTTTAAATTCCTAGTTTTGTAGTATAATTTATTATTAGGGGCTTCATCCTGTGACTTTTTAATTTGACGAAAGAGATTTATGGAGTTCAGAGTCGTAAACTATGTTTGCAGTTTACACAGCAGCTCACGTGTCAGTTCTGCACGATAATGAGAAAAATAATGTTAATACATGTATATAATTTCTATTCTGTTTTGCTGATCCTGCAGCTTAATATTCACTTAAACTATTTTTGTCTGTGTGCATAAAAGATGTAGTTATTATTTTGGTGTATTCGTGTCTGTCTGGTGTGTGATTATTGTTTTCAGGTTGATTCAAAGGAGGAATTAGTAGTTGAAACATAAAAGAGGGAGTACTCTTTGTCATATGTATATATGTATATATTATATATAGTAAAGAGGATTATCCTTTCAATTTAAAATCCTTTCTAGTTATATTTATCCTCTAAATATAACTATACTTAGCATAATGAAATAAACCTATAGAATGGAGTAGAAGCCACAAAATATATGCATACATGAGACTTCATAAGTTACAGGGCCTCCACTGCAAGTCCTTACAAGACTGATGGAATATCTAATAAAACGATGCTGGGGCAATTCTATATATAATTATATAAAATAGAATTTCAAGCTCACACTAGACACAAAAATCAATTTCAGCTGGATTTATGGTTTAAATATGAAAGATAATGTTTTATTTTAAAAGAAAGTTTGAGGCATATCCTATATCACTGTAATGGAGACTTTACATTATAAATGTGACAAAAAAGGAAAATATAAAAATATTAATATATTTGATTATATTAAAGATGTCTTTCCATTAGAAAATATAAAAATAAAAAGACAGATCACAGAATGGGAGAAGGTATTTTCAAGATATACAATCAATAGGGACTAGCGTCCATGAACTATAAATAGCACCTTGCAAACAATAAAAGTAAAAACAATCAATTACGCTATAGGTATTACAAAAGGAAACAGAAATGGTGAGTCCACAAAAATCACTGTTAGTCATGCATGTAAAACAAAACCATAGCTAGCTGTTTTCAGAGATCCTTGAGCTCTTGAGAAGCCCCAGTGGGGCAAAGTGGCCTAAAGTTCTGGTAGCTGAGAAACATGAGTAGATGAGGTAGGTCAACAGGCCTGTAGAGGAGAGATTTCAAGTTTCCAAAACTGCCCACGTTTCCCAGAGTCCTTCACAAAATCATGCTGCAATGGCTCACCCAGGGTGGTCAACTTGATTGACTTGGGAATGGCCTAGGGGATTAATATCGCTCACGCCTGCGTGTTTGAATGCGTAACGGAGGTGTGACTTGGGGGTCTCTATCTGGCCCGTGGCCCACTTCACCTGCTCTGCTTCTCAGCTGCCAGGAGCTAAGCATCTTTTCTCTACCTCTTCCTTCCCTCATGGTGTTTCTGCCTTAGCGTCAGCCAACTGTGGACTGAATTTCCTGCAAGTGTGAGTCAAATCAACTTCTCCTCCTTTAGGTAGTTGTGAGCCTCGAGTATTGTGTCTCAGTGACGGAAAAGCTGCATGATAGACATGTGATCGAGAAAGGAAGCAGACACATTTGTGGATCATGGAGGCAGCAGAGACTCAAGAGTTTCTGTTTGCTGAGATGCACATTTACGCTTACAGATAGAACGGTAGGACTTTAATCTACGTCTGCATGTTACAGACACTAGCCTCTCATAGAAAAGACAAGCATAGGACTGTACCCAGCCTCCAATTACCTGGGACTCTAATTCAGCTCCTAGAATGTCCTCAGAGGCTGAAGAACCACAGGCCTCCCCTGTTGCCTCACTAAGTTCCCTCAGCCTGACTTCCAGAGCACCAGCTCGGGGGCAGGAGTCTCCAGCAGGTCTCAGGCAACCAGTTAGGAGTGAGGACAGAGCTTTCAAAGGTGCACACTTGTGGTTCTGGGTGAGCGGTCTGGAAGTCTAGTGATAAATCTGATCCTGTCCAAGTCTTTGGCATAACTATCAGAAACCAGTGCTGGACAATGAAGTGACAAAAGGTTTTGCCCAGGACTAGTGCAAGAGAGGAAGGAGACCTTGGTATAGAACTGGGCTCAATCTGAATACAGCAATTTACAGCAACAGTGTGGGGTGAGAGTTAGTAGATGAAAAAAAACTAAGAGAAGGAGTAGGGATATGGAAGACTGTGGCTAAACCAATCTGACAGGATTCCTGTGGGAAAGGACACATGGCCTGGGAGATGGAGGAGAATGAGGAGGCCAGTTCAGTATTGGCGGTGATCAGATAAGGAGAATGGCATGGTGGAGGGTTCTAGCTAAATCGACTCACCAGAGCACTTGATAAAACTGAATTTTACAGGAAGTACACAGCTAGACCTAGGTGAAAGTTTAGGAGTCTAGTGTTTGTTCAAGCAAATACTCTTTGTCACAATTACTCACATGACTTATGGTAATGATTTTGTTTTCTTTCTTTATTATTTTAGATTTTTGAAAGTCTCTTTAAACTTACAGATTTCCTTCTCCAAGCCTCACGACTCTTTCCTTACATTTGTTGAAGAAACGTATTATTTCTACTGTAAAGCTCCGTTCAGTGTAGATTTTGTTGATTGCATACCGTGATGTACCTTTAACAATTTTTCTGTGTTGTATTTGTGGATGGATGTGTCATCTCTTTATCTGGCACAAATAATTAGTAGGTGGTAAGAGGATGATGTCATTTTACTCCTACTGAATTGCCACTGCTAAAAAAAAATCTGTCAGTAGAAATATTGAGGATATCAGGGGTCCTGAACCCTCATAAATCATTGGTGGAAAGGTAAAGTGGTATGATCCTTTGAAAAACATTCTGGCACTTTTTAATAAAGCTAAGCAGACATTGACTTTGGAAATCACTCTTGAGCATTTACCCAAGATTGAAAAGAGAGCACATATTCACAAAAATAACTTACACAAAATTATTTACAAAGCTTTATTCAAAATAGCTCAAACTTGGAAACATGCTGGGAGGCCATCAACAGGATAAAGAACACACACATTTGTGATCTCTGTATGAGCCAATTGTATTCAGCAATAAAACTACTAAACTAATGATGCATGAAAGAGTACAGCAGAATCTAAAATCATTATTGCACTATGTGTGAAAGAAGACCCACACAAAAGAGTATATTTCATACGATTCTATTTTTTATAAACTTCTAAATTTCTGCTTTTATCTCCATCATTTCCATTCCTGTTATCAAATGCTTCCTATCGCTTTTTCAAGTTTCTTTTGGTATTTATCTAGAAATTTGAAACCTTGATCTACTACTATTTAAATAGTCTTTTCCTGTTGTATAAAATGAAATGAAATCATCAAAATTAAAACACTCTTAACTTTTTCAAACTAAAAAAATTTAAGACATGCTTATTACCCATTATCGTCTTATTGTCACTATAGTAGTTTTCTTTGAATATATTTTAATAATTATTTTAACATTTCAGTGAATTTTACAACCACATTAATGATAATTGAAGTGAGGTGTTTCTTATCTGTTTTTATTATGTGCTTTATAATTCTATTTTTAAAATCTTCTCACACCTTAGACTGAAATAATTGAGAGCTTTTTTAAAGAAGGGCATCAATAAGTGCATTTTTGAAAGTTGCATGTCAGAAAAGTATATGAAGTAATGGATCTGTTCATTAGCTTAATATAATGGTCATGTGATATAGTCATGTGTTGAAACATCATATATGTCTCATAAATAAATTCAATTTGTTAATATAAAAATTTAATAATGGATCTCAATTGCATTTGTAAATTAAGATTATAGGCCAAAATTCTTCTATAGAAATACAGAAAGGCCCTTGAGTATTCCTCTTAACATGTAAGAATGCAGGATATGGACATTCGCTCCCTTCTTTTTTTTTTTTTTTTCCTTGTTCTGGGGATCGAACTCAGGGCCTTGCTAAGGCAAGTGCTCTACCACTGAGCTAAACCTCAGAAACTTCCTCACTAGCTGTCTAGACATAGGTGGCTTCTCCTGTAGGAGAAGATACCAGGAATAAAGCAAAGCATTTAGTCTGAAATTATAAGTGATGTTCAGTTCATGATGCTTAATAAGGTCACACACGGCTGGGGATTTAGCTCAGTGATTAGAGTGTTTGCCTCGCAAGCATGAGGCCCTGAGTTCGATTTCTGGTACCAAAAAAAAAAAAATAAGGTCACACACAGAGGAAAGAAATGATAATAGGCTTAGAAAGAAAACCCAGCGAATCCCCAAATCTACAGAAAAGATCGAAAGGGAAGGAGTCCTGGAGACTGAGAAGAGAGGAAGGGTGTAAAATAAGAGAGATAGTTTTCAGAGAAATTGGGAGAGGGGTTTTTAAAGAACTAACACAGAGTCCTTAGGTAGCTCCAGGATGAAGCTGAAAGTATAGAAAGAATGTAGTACTGGAGAGAGAGAGAGAGAAAGAGACAGAAGAAGAAGGAGGAAGAGGAGGAGGGAAGGGGACAGGAGAGGAGGAACCCTTACATACATTTTGAGAGGAATATTTGTTACTATTAATTTTGTTTTATCATTTAATATTCTACTATATAGAGAACACTAAAATATAGACTTCTCTCTCCACACCTCTAATGGTTGTAAAATTCAGCTGTAGCCCCACATATATTTTTTCTTTATTTAAATCATCCAAAAATATTAATATTTTCAAAGATAAGCTGATAATTATTTTTATGGTAACTAGTATATCTGTTTAAGTTAAGGTCCTCTTTCTATTAATTTCCGTTTTTTTTTTTTTTATTTTAGGAATTTAATCCTATGTTATTTTCTCCTAATTTCTTTTTTATTCCCTAAGTTCTTCTATTTTTCTTATGTTTTAAATATCCTCTGTGGGCATGAAAAATCATACTATGCATTATTTAACAGGCGTGTTGAGAGTTCAATATATATCTATTCAATCATATTTACTCTTAATGTATGAATTTATTTTTGTAGTTCTATTTTATTTTTCTTCACATATTATGCATCCGTGTTGTCAAACACATGCAATTTTAAACTTCTTATAGATTCTTTAAAAACTGAAATTCTTTATCATTATGTGCTGGTGCAGTTTACGTTAAAGAAAAATGTTTTTGCCTAAAAATCTACTTCATTGTGACCAGAATTTTCATTAATATTTCCATTTTTATCTTTGGAATCTTTTTCTTTCAAACACACCATTTTATCCGGTCTCATGTTAACTGTATTTAGATGTTTCTAGCACTTAGCTTAATACAATTTTACAATCATTGTCTTGAATGTTTTGATTAGAATTTTAAAAATAACTACACGAGTTAGTAGCAAACCTAACTCACTTACTTTACCTTGTTTGCCCTTGTTTTGTGATGTTCAGTATGGCCCCATGTTTGTTGAAACTTACCTGTGGGAAATCTAAGCTAGAGACATTTCTAGCTTATCCTTTTTTATGGCGGTGTAGTACTCCATCATGTAGAAAAACCACATCTTTTTTAGCCATTCATTAGTCGTTGGGCATTTGGGTTGTTTCCAAGACTTAGCTATTACAAACTGTGGTGCTATAAACATGGTTGTGCATATATCACTATGTTATGATGATTTTAATTCTTCTGGGAAGAGGGCCAGTACAGGAATAGCTGGATCAAATGGAACCTCTAGTTGTAGTTTTCTGAGGAATCTCCACACTGATTTCCACAGTGGCTGGACCAATCTACATTCCCACCAACAGTGGAGGAGGGTTCCTTTTTCCCCGTAGCCCTGCCAGGATTTGTTATTGGTTGATCTTTTCATAATTGCTGTTCTTTCTGGAGTAAGATGGAATCTTAATGTTGTTTTAATTTGCATCTCTCAAATGACTAGTGATGTTGAACACTTTTTCATGTATTTATTTGCCATTTTTATTTCTTCATCTGAGAAATGTTTATTCATTTCAGATGCCCATTTTTGGATTGGGTCTTTGAATTTGGGAGGTTTGATTTTTTGAGTTCTTTGTATATTCTAGATGTCAGAACTTTGTCTGAGGGACAGCCGGCAAAAATTTTTTCCCACTCTGTGGGTTTTCGCCCCGCTCTATTGATTATTTCTTTTGTTGTGCAAAAGCTTTTTAATAGGATGAGGTCCCAAGCACTGATTCTTTGCATTATTTCCCATGCAGTCCGGCTTTTGGTGATAAATTTTTTTCCTAGCCCTGTGTCTTCTAGAGTCCTTCCTATTTTATTTTCCAGCAGATTTAGTGTTTCTGTTTTTATGTTTAGATCTTTGACCCACTTCAATTTTAGGTTAGTACGCAGTGAGAGACGTGCATCTAGTTTCAGTTTTCAGCATGTGGCCAGCCAGTTTTTCCAACATCATTTGTTAAATAGGCGATCTTTCTTCCAATGAGGGTGTTTGGCTCCTTTGTCGAAGATGAGATATTTGAGTGAGTTTGGAATTGTTTCTGTGTCTTCTAATCTGTTCCATTGATGCTTGGGTCTATCTTTGTGCCAGTATCATTCTGTTTTTATCACCGTAGCTTTATAGTATAGTTTCAGGTCGAGGATTGTGATGTGTCCCCTACCTTGCTCCTGTTGCCCAGGATTGTTTTTGGTATTCTTGGTCTCTTCTGGTTCCAGATAAATTTCATGATTGTGCTTTCTAATTCTGTGAAGTATGTTAGTGGTATTTTGATTGGAATTGCATTAGATCTGTATAGTAATTTAGGAAGTATGGCCATTTTCACTATGTTGGTTCTTCCTACCCAGGAACACGGTACATCTTTCCATTTTCTGATGTCCCTTTCAATGTCCTTCTTTAAAGAATTATAGTTTTTGAGATAAAGACCTATTACTTCGTTAGATAAATTCCTAAGTATTTCATTTTTTTGATGCAATTGTGAAAGGTATATCTTCTGTTATTTCTTTCTCATGAATTTGTTATTTGTATATAGTAATGCTATTGATTTTTGGGTGTTGACTTTGTATCCAGCTACACAACTGACTTTAGTTATTAAATCTAGAAGTTTTTTGATAGAATTTTTGGGGCCTTCTATGTAGCGTATCATGTCGTCTACAAATAATGATAATTTAAGTCTTCCTTCCCTAGGGGTGGATTATTCTTTATTATAATTTAGCACTTAAGATTTAACCATTGGAGATTCTGGATACTATGGAGCTTTATACTCCAACCTCCACCTTCCATGAGAGTAGAGCAGGTCTCCCATCTTCCTCAAGCCTTTGCAACTGAATGCTGTACACAATTCAGGAGATTTGCAAAAACCTTCTCAGTAGCTGCCTGTCTCTGTGCCATTCTGGTGTGGGCCCCACTTTCTGTCATAGGTATGTGTTTTAAGGGTATTTTCAGATTTTAGTTTATCCAAGGTTTTAGGTATTTGGTAGCAGGAGGTTTGTAAGCTACCTAGACCACTGTATTTGTTTTTTTTTTTTTTTTTTAGAAAGAATTTCAAGTCACACATACCCTGAACCTAAGCAGAACATTAAGTTTTGAAACTATTTATTACCAACCCTACTTAGAAGTGGCTTGTACTGCAAATTAAAAAAGAGCAGACAGAGAAGAATCACCTAGTATGTTCTCAAGAGTTAGATTTTTGCCTCTTTGGTGTTTGTTTTTCTGTGAGATCCTAAGATGATAGCACATTCTTGTGGGAGTTGGATTTGCTACAGAAAAGTTTTGAGGTAACATTGAGGAAGAACAAAGCTCAATTAATAAGTCTCTTCAACTGGAGAAGTGAAACGCAGTGGGAGAAAAGCACAGGGGTTTGGGGTAGCTATTCGAATCAAAAGCGCTGGTGCTGTTCGAGGAAAATCAAGTAGGAGATTGCAAGTAAAACACGAGGAAGAAATAATGAAAACGATGGCAGTTACATATTTCCAAACTTGCTAGATGGTTTACCATTCACCTATCTGCATTAAGAATTTAAAATAATGTTTTTGAAATAATATTTAAATTTACATGCGTGTGCTAGATGATCATTTACAATTAGAATTTCTGTGTTGGAAACACAAAAAAATTATTTTAACTTTTTTATTAGTGGTGGTAATTTAAATTTGTTTTTAGGTGAAAACATATAAATGACTGCTTTTGAAATTCATTATCCTACTTTTGATCTAAATATTGGATACAATTAAGAGTAAAATGTAAGGATCTTATAATGCTAATACAGTTCTTGTCTGTGATGTGCTTTGTATATTCGATAAAAAGAGTGTAAGAAAAATTATGAAATATTTTAACCAACTACGTGGACCCCCCCATGCTGAAAACCTACATTTTCTTTACCATTCACATTCTGTGATAAATGTGTGGAGCAAAGGTGGAGCTGGTTGCTTCTTTCCCACTTCAGTTATTCGATCTGACTTCAGCTTGCAGATAGATCGGTAGCTTCCCACTCAACTCCTGCAGATTGCAAATCTTCCTGGTAGAGCTGCATAGCAACTGCCACTCAGTGTCACCTGCAAAAGGTTAGTCCAACATCTTTTATTTGTTCTTAAAATTTTTTGAATCTAGAAATAAGCAAGCCGGCTGGTAGCGTTCTAAATAGACCTGCTGAGATCTGTTTTTGGTTCTTTTGTTTTGTTTTGTTTTGTTTTTTTTAATACAACAGTACTGTCTTTCCAGTTGCTGCATCTAAATATATAATGGAAAGAACACTCTATAATGAGGTAGAAGACATGAAATCTAGGCTTATCTCTGCCCGCCACTGCCATATGATTATAATCATCCCCTTTCTTGGCCTCACTTTTCCCATTTGTGGAATGAAGTAATTAAATGAGGTGAACAATTTCAGTTGTTTCCAGCGCTGACATTCTGGTGGTCACTTGCAGGGAGGTGCTTGTGAGGACAATGTACTAGATGGCTCTGCGTGTTCTTCCGAGTCGCCTCATTGTGTAGTGTCTAGTGTCATTGTTATTCCTCTTGTATTCCACAAAAATGGTGCCTTCCGGAAGATATTCCTCGGGGAGTCATTCACATGAGATAAAATGTACACCACAACCATCCTTTATGCCCTAATCGGATATTTAAAGAAACTACCGGGTAGGATTTTGGAATCTTTGATTTCTATAGCAGAGACCTAAAGTTCAGGAAGGTTATGTCCATTCATTGGGGTTACATGATGGATAAGTGGCAACACTGGAACTCAAACGGCAAGTACCAGCCTCCCCTGCCCCTTCAACGAGGCTTTACAGGTCCTCTCTTATTCGATGGTGGAATCTAGACACTGTATTTTTAAGGACTTAATTGCACACGAAGAAAATAAAGTCAATTCAATCCAGTTTAAATTATAGAGGAGAATTAATTAAAAATAACAGTTCAAGTAAGTGCAAGTTCTTTGTACACTACATCAAACTTGAGCTCGAGTTTTCTCTGTCCATCCCTGAACTCTTCTCTCCATCATTTTAGTTTTGTTCTAACACAAATACACTCTGTGCAGCAAGGTGGTGACCTTGAATTCCCAGGCTTTGGGATCTGGATTAACTGTTGTGTCCCTCTAAAACTCACACATTAAAATCCTAATAACTACCGTGATGATAGAAGACAAAAACTTTGAGAGACAATTAGGTCATGAGGGTAAATCTTTCATGAACAGGACCAGTGTCCCTTATGAAAGAGGTCTGAGTGTGACCCCCTCAGTCTTCTGCCATGTGAGAGAGAACGTAGCCAAAATGTGGCTGTTTATTAACCATGAACTGGGACTCTCCAAACAACAAATACATCAACATTTTGGTCTTGGAATTCCCAGCCCTCACGAGACATAACTCCGTCGTTTAATCCACCCAGTCTCCGTTGCTGTAACAGCTCAAACAGACCGAGAAACTTATTTCAGAAACCCCCAGACTTGTTCTTTCTCCCAGCATTTCCAGATGGTGGCATGAAGTATAGTTCTCTGTTGTTACCCAAGCCCTCTCTCTGCTCGGGCTCCTGGTGACCAGAGGCGACCCAATACTGTCTCTGGGCCCGGAATGGCCTGGGGTGTATGAGGATAGTGTCGGCCTCAGTGAACTACCAGGGTGGAAGCAATGTGGCCCGGGGGCTGAGAGGAGAAATCTGTGGTGCCAGCAGTGGAGAGACAGTAGCTGCCAGATGAGTAGAATCTAACATTCATCCTTGAATGATATTTTAACTCTCAAAATTGAGACTGAGCAGCTGTCAGCGTCAAATTCAGAAATGATGCAGCGAGAGAAGAAACACTTCTATTCTCTATTCTCTGTGTAGTATTTTTCAGCTAACCCGCTTGACATTACACTGAGACGATTGTCCGCTGCCAGGTGTAGCTCTGGCTGACATAAGGAAAAGTTTATTTTATATAAATCGCTACTTCTTTTGCCCTTCATGCCACAGCTTGGATATTATCTCAGAAATGGTTCTGAACAAAAGGAGACTATATTATTGGTAGACAGTAATTTGGAAGGAACCCACAGGCTCTTCCCATTGTATTTCCTTTAAGCACCCTTATTCTGCTTTTCAGTGTCTCGTGCCACATCCTGGGATATGGACGTTCTCCCTCAGCAAGGGCTGCTGCTTCTCCTCCCAGACGCAGGGGGGATGTCAGCGCTCAGCATTCTGCTGTTATTTGCGGAGAATATTAATATGTCATCTCTCTCCTGATGTGAATTCTTCAGAAATATCTAGTATTCTTTCAGATGCGTTCTCAGGGCAATTTCTTAAATAGCTCCACAAGAAAAAATAAAGTGACCAGATGACTGGTACGTTATTTGAAAAGACAGTTCTACTTAACAAAAAAGGCTTACTTAAAAACCTGTGAGTGCTACAGATTTTTAAACATGCAGACTGAGTGTTTTCCACAACAAAATCTAGGGGTTTTGTGTGTGTGTGTGTGTGTGTGTGTGTGTGTGTGTGTGTATCCTTTAGGAGAAAATAGGTGCAGGCTTTGTAGGAACTGGGTGAATCAACTCTTCAAAAATTACGTTTTGATTCACGAGTGAAATTGTGTACCAAAGCTTCAGAGCTGATAGGCGTTTGTTAGGATACACAGTACCATCTTGGTTCACGAACAGTTTTGTTCATGAACAATTCAGTTCACAAACAAAAAAGAGTTTGGCAGACTTTCGCTTCTGTTCTCGAACTCCGCGTTGGGTGATGAACAAGACCACAGCCATTCTCCTCACTATGGCGCATAGTTGTGGCTTCCTCTAGCCAAGATTTCGGTTGCCCACAGATCTGCGCACACCTGCTGTGAAGTTTTATTGTGTGCTTTGTAGCACATACTGTACTGTACAGTATTATTCAATCCAGCAGGGCTCCAAAGAAAGTGCAGAGCAAGCAAAGTGGTAAAAAGAATGTGCAGAGTAGTAATGAAGGTGACAAAGAAGTGCAGAGCAAGAATGGTAAGAAGAAGGTTTTAAAGAAAATAACCATTGAGGTGAAGAAGGAAATTGTAGAAAAACATGAGCGTGGTATTTGTGTGACTGATCTGTCCTTGGAGTACTAGATGGTGAAGTTAGCAATCTCGACTATTTTGAAGAATAAAGATGCCATCAAAGGAGTTGATGTGGCAGAAGGAGTAACGATGTTAACCAAGCGAGGACACAAGTGCTGGAAGAGGTGGAAAAACTTTTGTTAGTGGGTTGAATGAAAAACTGCTGGTGGGTGATAGCATTGGTGACACTGTGATCTGCAAAAAAGCCAGGAAACTCCACAGTGGTTTACTGAAAACCCCACAAGGGCAACGAGTGATGAATTTAAAACCAGCAGAGGCCGGTTTGATCAATTCCACAAGAGAAGCGGCATCCACTGTGTGGTAAAACATAGGCTCCCAGTTCTAACAAGGCCCCCGCAGAAGTCTAAAGAAAGAATTCACAGAATTCACACAGGCAGAAGAGTATGTCACTCAACGAGTGTTCACCTGCAAAGACACGGGGCTGTTCTGGAAGAAGGTGCTTAAGCGAACCTATATGACTCAGGAGGAAAAGGCGCTGCTGGGACACAAGCTCACGAAGGACAGGTGGACGCCCTTGCTGTGTGTGAACGCAAGCACCGATCTGAAGATCAAGCCGAGTGTCCCCTTCCCAGAGCCCTCATGCATTCACGGAACAGAACGTGAACGAGGCCAGACTACTTGGCATATGGAGGGCCAGCGGGAAAGCGTGGGTCACAAGGCGACTGTTCATGGAATGGCTACACAAGGTGTTTGCAACCGTGTCAAGAAACATCTTTCTGACAATTAGCTGCCTGAAAGGTGCCTTCTTCGGGTGGACAGTGCCCAGCACACCCTCCAGCCTTGGTGGATGACCTGGAGGCCGAGTATGACTTCACAAAGCTCAAGGTCCCCTGACCCCCCAGCACGACACCTCTTCTAGAGCCCACAGAGCCACGAGCGGTGTGCAGCTTCAAGAAGCTATACACGAAGGCTCTCTACACCAGGTATCTTGAAGTCCCTGAAGAGAGATCCTTGGCTCTGAAAGAGTTCCAGAAGAGGCGTCTCAATGTCCTCCACCATATCCACCTCACTGACAAAGCTTGGGAAGATGTCAGGCACCAGACATCAGCCTGGAGGACACTGTGGCCAGAATGTGTCACTGAACGTGACTTTGAAGGGCCTGCTGCACAGGCGGTGCAGGAGACCGTGTCCGTGGGCAAGAGTGCGGCCCGACATCAGTGGTGCAGAGAGGAGCTTGGTGAGGACCATGAGGAGGAGCTGAGAATAGAAGAACTTGCTGAGCTCCAGAGTGAGTAGCAGAAGGTGCCTCCACTAAGGAAGGGGAAGAGAGGGCAGGGGTTAGTGGCGACGTGGCAAAATCCTCTGTGGAAAAATGCAATGACCGCTGGGATTTCTTTGAGAAGCATTGCCCTAACATAACTGTAACCAACAGAGTGTGGAAGAATCTGATGGCCGATCACATAGTCTCTCGTTTCTGGGGGGGTTACACAGTGCAGAAGTGACATTAGTTAGGCTTTTGTTGTTGTTGTTGTTTTCAAAATTGACCCTGCAGCTAAGAGACAAAGAAGAGTGGAAACCCCTGAAGGAGATCTCTGTGATGCCCTACGGAGAGGTCGCTCCCTCCAAACAGCAGCCTCCTCCCCACCCACCTTCCCGTCCTCCACGCCGGTCACCTTGGGCGAGTTTAGCATTCTCTCTCTGCATACTGTACTGTACTTTCTTTCATATTTTTGCGGTTAAAAAACCACATTTGATTCAGAATGAATTAACCTTATTTACATTGAAACATTTGGGGAAATTTGATTCGGTTTGAGACCAGAACGGTGGAACGAGATAAGTTCGTGAACCAAGGTATCACTGTCACAATGATTTGAATGGAGAAGTGTAGCTTATTACTAGACGGTAAACGTATTTCATTTGGCCTTTCTTCTTCTATAAAGTGAGTATGATTCCCTTATTCTCAAGAATGTTTATAGATTGACAGTTCTCTGTGGTGAAATTTTCCATGCTCCCATTACAACAATCTCAAATGTGACAGCGGGCTTTGCTTTTAAAATCCGTCTTCTTGGCATGCAGCACAGTGCCTGGCACACGTTCCTTGATCAATACATATTTGTTGACTGACTTAATGAGTAAAAATGTATCTTTATTTTTATTTCTCCAATTTAATTCATTTCAGAGACTTGAAAAACTACTTGTGGAGTAGAAAAGACTTTTAAATTTTCTCTGAGTGGATGTTACTATCCTTATCCTCATTATTATTTTGAGACAGGGTCTCACTATGTATTCCAGGCTGGCCTTGAACTCACAGTGAGCCTCCTGTCTCAGCCTTCTGAGTGCTGGGATTACAGGTGTGTGCCACCACACCCAGCCTGAGTGGAAATTATTTTGAAAGTAGTTTGAACAGGATTCAAAATATCTTGGAAAGGTGATTGTTTTAGTTTTTGTAAATTTATTATGCATAAAATTGTGAATACTTATAGTGTACGAAGTGCTATTTCAATACCTGTACACATTGTGTAGTATTTTAACCAGGGAAAATATTCAAAATATATTGCCTTGATTTATTAAGTGAAAGGAGTCAAGTAAAAAGACCTCAGTGCCCCAAATATTAATGCATGTTTCTCATTCAGTAGTAGTAAGCAACATTTAATTCACAAATCATAAAGTGTATCCTTGTTTCAGAAGCTAATTAAATTTGACTTCAATACACATTTATAATAAGAAAGGAACAAATGATAGGAAAAGCAAAACAGATCTTTGGCATAGTGACCACGTAATATTAATATTTTCAAGCCATGGAAACTCTAGCTGGTAAATAATCTAACCCAATGCATAATGATAGCACTAATGCTGGAAATGCAAGCTTGATGTATACAAAATACAGAATGACATCAGTGGGTCAGCCACCTGAATCACGTGGATGATTAAGTCAGTGAAAAAATAGTTGTTCATTAGTCTTTAAAAATAAGTAATCCTTAGCAAAGTCAGTTACCATTTCAATTATGAATGGGAATTCTTTTATTGTTATAGAGGAAGAATGAACAGTTGGTTCTTTTAAATTGCTTTCCTTGGCATCTGGAATAGATAGAGTGTAATTTCAGATTTAAATCATTCCAGCCATGTGGCATTAAATTGAAGAGAGGTAAAGAGCAGTGGTTAGTAAATTAACTTCCCTCAGTATAGATAAACACAGACTCATTCCAAATCCTCAGAAAGTGCCTTCTTATTAGAAGAACTGGCTGAAAGTCGTGGTATTCCCTCCATGCTGTGCGAGTGCCCATGAGTTACTCTGAAGGGAGAAAGATGTGGCTTCCTTTGAAGGCTACACATCCAGCCCTGCTTCATCCTGGGACAAATACAGATCATGCCCTAGCCGTTTACCCACAAAGTAAGAGGATCAGACTGTTCTGATCCTTGTCTCTGTATGGAATTTATCTCTAGGAGCTCACATGTCCCTCTAAAATCTAGCACGCTTCTGAACCCAGACTGGTCACGCGTGCCCCTGACTGATCAGTGCATTGTGTGTGTGCTATCTTAATGCAACAACTGCTTGTATCATAAGAACATTTGGCTAACAATAATAATAATAATAATAATAATAATAATAATAATAACAGTTTCCAGTTTTGCTAATGAAAAAACGAATTGTTCTGTTCACGAGAATTTAAATTTCAAATACAGTGTTTGCTGCAGGGGTGGCCCCATGCGGCAGCTCAAACAAGGTCGCCAGGACTTCTTTCCATTTCTCTCTGCTCCTTCTTCATCTCTGTTGTGTTCTTCCTAAGCCGAGCAGGCTACAGATGGTGAAGGAGCCAGTCACTCTCAGCTCTGTGTCTGAGGCTCAGTGTTCGTTGATGGATTAGCATGTACCTGTAGGGTGCAGCCCAAAGCACGGAGACTAATCCTGTGTCATTTCAAAAAGAAATTTTTAGTTTGCTCAAACCATAAATACATGAAATAGATTCTGCATAAGCAAAACCAAGCACCATTATCTATAAGGGCTGATCTAGAAATATAGTGTATGTTTAAATTTAAAAAAAGAATTATTACCATGAAAGACACATTGCCATTAATCCCCCTCAAAATACTCCTCATTGCTTTGAACACACTTAATCCCAGCATGCTGGCTACTTTCTTAACTAATACTAAATATTTTCTTAGGTAAGAGCCTTTGTGAGTTGTGATTAAAAAATAGGGTGCCAGATGTCACCCAATGAGAAGACAGGCTTGTAAAAACATCATGGTGTGTGCTCATCTACCTTATTTACCAGGTCCGATACCGTGCAGCATTAGGCTCTTCCCCCAAATCATAATGGCCCCGAAAGATGGGTGTTTCGAATTGATTCAAAACATCCAGTTAATCAAGTCAATCTCAGCCACTCACAAAAAAGTCTTCCAGAACTGCTTCAAAAAGTGGTGAGAACAATGGGTATGATTTGTGAATTTGCATACATTAAAGTTTTCTCTCTGTATTGTAAAGCTTTATGAGTTTTTACAAATACATAATGTCGTAAGTCTACAATTATAATGTTGTACTATAAAGTTGATTCACTGCCATAAAAAATTCCATATACTTCATTTATTCAACCTTTCCTACTTCCCTCTCATCCCTTGGCTATCAGTTATATTTTTATCTTAATTATAGTTTTGCCTTCTCCAAAATGTTGCAAATTGAAATCATACAGTATGTAACCTTTATGAATGATTTCACTGAGCCGTACACATTTAAGATTGATTCACATCTTTTTTTGAACATGTTTCTTTGTCACTGTAAAGATTTCCTACTCACCAATGGTCATCTCCAACTAACTTTGAAAATACTGATTATGAAGTGGCACTCTGGGGGGGCTTGTTTCACTCCGATTTTATTTGGCTTCCTGAACAGATAGGGCGATAGATTTTGCCAAATTAGGAGGATTAGACCACCATTATTTTAAAAAATAAATATATATTCTTTCGCTGTCTCCTTTTCTCTGTCTCCGATCATGTGTATGTTGGGATGTTTGAAGTTGTCCTCTGAAGAGCTGTTCATTTTTCTTCAATGTATTCTATCTGTTGTTTGGACTCTAAAATTTCCATTATTCTTTTACTCGAGCACCCGATTTTTCTACTATGTCAAATATGCTTTGGGGTTTTTAATGCATTTTTTTACTTTTTAAACAATAATTCATTTTCTATTATCATTTCAACAAGAAAAAATCAGAAGCTAACTGAGTTTTTTTCCCACCAATGAACAATTTCATATTTACAAACCTAGGATTTTGCCCATAATGAGTTGAATCAAAAATTTAATTGAAACATGTATACTTATACGGAAATATCCGTGTTCTTACATAAAAAGTTTAACCAAGTTTGCATGATAATTTGTCCTAAATTGTAAGTATTTACAGGCCCTTTCATACTTTGCCGAATGTAAAGCCGATGCTCGGTACTGTCAAAACTTAACAGTGTTTCACAAAAAATATCCTGTTGTTAATACTGCCGGTTTCAAGTCATCAGCAGGAAAATCCTTGATAAGGTTAGGAACATGTCACTAGGAATCAATTAACTGATGTGCTTACGAGTTTTGCAGCATTATTTTGCTTAAATTCTTTTTTTTTTTGGCACCATCGATTGAATTTTAAAATCATGTTTATTTTTCCTCTATCCAGAACATTCTAGATGATGACACGGAGTCTTTGAGACTATCATTTTGATTCTTCTTGTGGCATCTTGCAGGATGTAGATACATTACTTAACCTTTCTCCCTCTTTTCTCTCTGTCTCTTTCTGTCTTTCTGTCTGTCTGTCTGTCTGTCTGTCTTTCCCTCTGCCTGCAATCCAAACTTGTGACAGCGTTGCGTAGTCATAGATTAACATGCAAGGTCTCTATCCATTTAGAGGTCATGGAAAGATTGTTTTCTGTGTAGCCCAGAGTGTGGCTGTTGTATTGGAAGTCAAGCGAATGTTTCCCCACACATCGTAACACCCACAATGTGTTTTCACTGGAAATTCCACAGGCATATAAGGCTTTGCTTTGCTTCTTTCACTTTTTAGATCTAAATTTTTCCTTTGTTTCTTTCTCTGCCACAGATTCCCACTTAGTATTTATTCACTTATTATTGGCATATCCCTTTTATTATTGGAACATATTCTCCTTGAATTTCTGAACATATTTGTGAAGCATGCATTGAAATATTTGTCAGCTTAATCCAGTGTATGATGCCACTGAGAATCTATCGCCTTTGTGCTTCCTGTATTTTTAGATATCTTGATAATTTCTGTTTTTAAACTAGACATTGCAAATAACACATCATTTAAACTCTGGATTCTGTTTTGTGCTTCCCACTACCACTGATGCATTTGCTTTGTAGGGACCTGCATTGCTTGGAGTCAAACCCTAACATCTGTCTTCCTTCTTCAGAGCTGTCCCAGATATCTATGCCAAAGTTTCATTCGTTTGCTTATTTCCTCCCTAGTTTTTTTTTTCCCTTTTGCTTCTATAATTTGTAATCGACCAGAGATTGAGCAGAGGTTATACTCGGCAACATTAAGGCCGTATGCCTTCTACACTGTTGTTGCCTGAGTTTTGTGTGGGCTGAGGAATTCATTTAGAAAAGCAGCTAATTCATAGGTTTCCTAGGACTTCCAACTTTTGTCAGACTTCCTCCTCATACACACATGTAATTTAGAAATCAGCTAGAAACATGTGACTAATGTATACCCGCAGCTCTTCTACAATTCTTACTTTCTCTTTATTCTGATTTAAGTTTCTGTATACAGTATACTTTGTTGCTCTAAGACCACGATGAGCAAATAACTATGAGGTTACATCTCATGCAAGAGAAGCCGATGTAATCAAGCAACACAGTAAACCCAAGATGTATGAGGCTATGTCCAGTGTCAAATGGAAATATAATTTTTTTCTGCAAACTTTTAAAAACAAATAGAGTAAATATCTGTTAAAATAATGATGAAACTTATAGTATAGAAAATACATAAGCCAGGGGCATAGATAGTTATCATCACTGTCACAATTGTATGCACTATTCTTTTACACACCTGGCAGCCCCACAAACATGTGAGTGATGCACCATGCTAGGGCACTGTGGCGGCTGCAGTGTCTCTAGCTGATAGAAATTTTACCATTCTATCATAATATTATGGAAACATCATCTATATACAGCCTACCTTTTACCAAAACATTGTTATGTGGCACAAAACTTCATTTGCAGTGTGCAATACAGCAACATTCCTTTATTCACACATTTTTCTGCATCTTTCTCTCTCTATAAGAAATATTTCATATCCACTTACAAAGACAACTCTGTGCGTACCAATTTTATTGATTATAGGTAGATTAAATTTCATATATTCAATACTTACAAACAGATCTTTAAAATCTTTTGTTATTGTGAAAAATGCTACAATTAATGAAATAATACATCACTATATGAATCATATATTTATGTGTAGCAATTTACCCCCAATGTTATCCACTTAAAGCAGTTTCTGAATTGGATGCCCAGGGACAGTTTGGTTAGTAGTTCATGCTCAGAAGCTCTGAGGGGAGCTGATTCTCTATCTGTTCCCTGTATAATTTCATCAGTTTTAGTGTCTGACTTCTTTTACTTATAAGTTGTTCAAGTTCCATGAGTGTTATTATGTAAGAATGCATCATTGTTCCGTTCCTTCTTAGGGGTGAATAATTACATTTTATGAATAAACCAATTTTGTTTATTGTTTCATCACTTGACAATGTTTGATTTAGTTTCATTTTCCTCTGTGATGAATCATGTTGCTATTAATGTTTGTGTATGTGCATACGTGCCTGCGTGTGTGAATGCACATATGCTTTCAATCTTTTTGGATATATACCTAGAGTAGAATTTCTGGGTCATATTGTAACCTTGATTTATTCACATTATCAAGCAATATTTTGAAATCCATGAGAGCATGAAAGCAATTAACAGTATTAGGGGAGTTTATGTAGAGTAAGCCAACTGCTATTTTTTTAACCTATAATTTATTTCTTCAGTTTACTCAATAAATGGTCAAGAAACAGAACTGGAAATTTAAACATTAAAAGCTGATTAAGTGAGCATGTTATGTGTGTAAACAGAGCATACACACTGTGATAAATATAAGAGAGCAAATACTTACACCTCCACTTCCAAATCTGATTCTGGGAATATGGATTTCAGTGACTCAAGTTCTATCTATTACAGGTAACACGTGGCTTCTCCCTGTGGTATCTCACGGGTGTGTCAGTTCAATTGCATTCTGTTGTTTTTGAGCATGGTGGCAATGTGCTCTTGTTTGAAAAACGAACCAAACTGTTCTTGGAACAAGAAAACCAAAGAATATTGCGTTTGATTTTATTTTCTTTGATTTCTTGATTCCTATGATTTTTCTCATTGAGTATAATTTACTGAAAAGCCTTGATGTTCCATTTTGAAGACGGTGACGCTATTTTGTATCAGGACACCTAATATTTCATTAAACAAATCAGAATTGTGCATAAAACAACAATGTGGTTTTGGCAGCAGGTTCTGTGTTGAAATAGTTCATCTTCATTTTGATTCAGAGACTCCATGCTTTTAGGTTGTTGTTCTTTCAGATATGCAGTTTAGGTAGAAATGTTTGCAGATGTTCCAAGCTTGATTTATTAAAATGGTTCCAGAACAAATCCCTGATGCAATTAAATGCCTATTCATGTGTTCTTTCCACAATGAAATGTTGTTGACAAATAGCGCTAATATAATAGCATAACAGGGGAAAACTTGGGAGCAAGTGGCTAATAGATATGAACTGATGTGATTTTGTAAGTGGTAGCAATTTTTGTTTACTCTGATTAAAAAGTAATATGTACTCATTGTGGAGAATTTTGAAAATGTAGAAAGGTGTGAAGAATACATATTACTTTCAATCCCAACGCCCAGACATAAGCATTTGTTTTTCTAATATTCTCCTTACCCTTATCGATCTTGAGTTAACTGGGAATTTCATTTGGATTTGCTTCAGTGAATATCTTTTTTACAAATTTTGGTGTATAAGTCATATCACTTTCTGGTTATTGTTTCCGTTGAATGGCTTCTCATCACACTTAGAAAAAAAAATCTGGTAATTCTTAATTTCACTACCTGGTATGTCTAGTTTCCAGCATTCTTATGATTTGACTAAGTTTACCTCCCAACCTCATCTCCGTGGAATAAATTTGAGTATTTTAGATCTGAAGACTCCTGTAGTATTGCTGCTGTTTTAATTTAGAAAATAGTTATCCTGCCTTTTCTTTGGTTATATCTTGTCTATTTTGCTTTCTCTACTCATGGAGTTTCTATTATATGTATTTTAATGTCCATTTCTACGTGTTTGACATGTTTTAGATTCCATACAGAATAAGTAAGACAATGAAATATTTTTTGTGCTGTGTCTAGCTTATTTCACTTAGCATAATGTTCTCCTGGTTCATCTATGTTGTCGTAAGTGACAGCTTTTCTTTTTATAAACCTGAATAATTTTCCATTATTTACACATAATGATTTTTTATCTAGTCACCTGTCAGTGAAAACGTCAGTTGTTTCCACATTTTGACTACTGCGACTAATGCCACAAGGAACAAAACAGCACAGGTATCTCCTTGAGGCACTAATCTCTATCACACATGTATGTACATACTCAGAAGAGAGACTGCAGCATCATACGGTAGTTTTATTTTTAACTTTTCAAGAAATACTTGTATTGTTTTTCGTATTGGCTCTCCCAGTTTATGCACCCTCCTCAAGGACTATGAGCTGACGTTCACTCTGGTTTACAGTTACATTTCCCTGAAATTCATATTACTAGCATTGTTGGCAACATCTTCATATAGCTTTTGGCTGTTTAAATATCTTGACTGGAAAATGTAACTTCTCAGAGTCTGTGTCTATCATTTATTGGCTTGTTTATTTATTATGGTATTTACTGGATTTTTAACAAATTTATTTGTTCTTGATTTGTGTGCATTCCTTACAAATCTTGGATGTTAACTCTTTAAAATGTGGATGATTTTGACTATTTTCACTGATCACTAGGTTGCCCTTTCATTTTACTGGATTGTTTTCTTTGCTGTGCAGAAAACTTTTAGTCTGATGAAGTCCAACTTGTTTAGTTTTGGTTTTGCTGCTTGAGCTTTGGTGACATATCCAACAAATGATCGCCCAAACCAATGACATGAAAATTTTCTCCTATATTTTCTTCTAGGAATTTTACTTCTAAGTATAACACATTTTGAGCTGGTTTCAGTATACAGGATAAGGATCAAATTTCATTCTATTGCATGTGGCCCCAATTTCCCAACATTATTTATTAAAGAACTGTCCTTTTTTCATTGTGCGTTATTGGTGTCCTTGTCAAAAATTAGTTGTCCATATATTTTTAGGTTTATTTCTGTAATTTATACTTGGTCTCATTGGTCTATATTCTTTTTAATGTTGGAAACATGATGATTTCATCACTATGACTGTGTAATAGACTTTGAAATCAGAAAATGTAATAGTTGCATCTCTCTTGTTGGTCCTCATGATTACTTTTCAGGGTTTTTGTGGTTCCATATAAATTTTTGGATTGTTTTCCCATTTATATGAAAAATGTTATTGGAACTTTGGAAGGGGTTGTCTTTTATATATTGCTTGGCGTAGCATACATATTTTAACGTTATTAATTATTTCAGTCTATGAACATGGAAAGTCTTTTCATTAGTTTCTCTTATGCAATTTCTTTTATAAATGTTGTGTAGTTCTCAGTGCGCAAATCTTTTACTTCCTTAATTCATAGTTTTCTATGTTTAATTGTAAGAACTTTACTTGCATTTTATTATTGTTGGTGCTATAGCAAGATGTTTTTCTTGATTTCCTTTAGGATAGACAATTATTAGTGTAAACAAATATAATCAGTTTTTTGCACCACTACCAAATTTATTTCTTAATTCTAAATTTTTGTATGAAATCTTTAGTTTTCTACATATACGATCATGTGATCTTCAAACAAATAATTTTACTTTTTTCTTCTCAATGTACAGACTTTTTATTTCTTTTTCTTGTCTCATTCCTCTTGCTAGTATTTCTACTCATATGTCAACTATGTAGAAGTTTTCGGCCTCTTTGTCTTGTACCAGATCTATAATGAAAGCTCCAAGTTTTGCTACATTGACTATGAAGTTCACTACGAGTTTTTTCATAAATATTTTTTATTGCACAGAGAAGATGTCCTCTGTATACCAATTTTTACTGAGAAATTTTATTATGAATAGATGCCTTACCTTTGCAGAATGCTTTTTCTGCCTCAATTGAGATGATCAGGTAGTTTTTAGCTTCCCTTCTGTTAATGGGTTCATTACACTGACTTGCACATGTTAATGCAACCTTGCATCTCAGAGATAAATCTCACTTGCTCATGTTTTGTAACATTTTGATTTGTTGCACTTGGCTTATCTGTATTTTCTTAAGGATTTTGCAGGTATGTTTATTAAAGATGTAATTCTGCAGTTTTCTTTACTTGTACTTTTGTTTGGCTTTGGTACCAGGGCAATGCTGGCTTCATAACTTGAGCTTTAAAATGTTTCCCCTGTGGAGAAATCTTTTCTAATTTGTGTTTTACTCCATAATTTACAACATGGCACTTATTTTGCTTATTGGTTTCTTTATTCTCTTTTACAGTGTTTGCTCTGCTCTGAGTTGAATGACTGCACTGCACGTGAATAGATATACACTTAGAGATTATATAAACAGAAACAATTAGCTATGCTAATGACAATTAAGCTGAAAGTGCACTGCCATTATGTTCTCATCTGTTTAATGGCAATTTTCAAAATCTAAATATGTTTAAGGGACATTTATGTAGCATGTTTGATTAATTTTAATAGCAATTATCATAAGTAAAACAAATTTGTGAATCTGTGCTAGCTGCCCTTCCATGAAGTTGTCAAAAGCTCTTTACTCACAGGATTAAACAGGTTTTATGCATTCGAGAGTCAGTCTTTGATTACCCTGAAGTAGTGCCCTTGTATGACAGTCCATTACACTCCTCCATTTTTTTTTTACACCAGTCCTTTAAATTTGCAACCCTAGCCTCTATTAATTAGCCAATGAACTGATACCTTCAATCATAATTTTGCATGTTAATAATTGCAGTTCATTATATCGTTGGTTAATTCAGGCAATATGTTTAGCAAATCTGTCATGTGTGCCTGACACTGCTGGGTATCAGGGATGAAATGGCTTCTGCCCTTTCTAGAATTTCACATGTGATGACAGAAGCCAACGACATAAAAAATGGTAACCTTGTCTGTGTTTCATGGAAAGCTTTTGTCTGAAGCAAATATTTACAAATATTTTTTTTCCAGAACTGGGGAGTCAATGTAGTCTTTTTGAAAGAGTTAATATATAGGTGAATATCTCACCGGTGTGGAAGTTAATTAGACAGATGAACATTAAGGAGCTGGCAGGTGAGGAAGGGCAGGGATGATGAGTGACAAGTGGGAGCAAACTTAAAACATACAAATTGGGTAAGAATTTCAGTGATTGTGCCAATAACATAGGTCAGTGGTCTGATCTCATGTTGCTTGATGGGAGTGAAAAAGTGAAAGGAATCAGAGCTATTAAGAAATCAGAATGTATACAATTTTTTATTGATTTAACTGGGGGAAGAAAGAGGAAAAAGAAGAGTATTCTGCAGATCTCTTCAATCACAGGGATCATATGAAAAGGATATTTAATACATAGATTCTCGGCCCAACTTCAGGTTTTATGAATCATAACTTCAGCACAGTTGTGTTTGCCACACAGCACAGATCATACTGATGATTATAAAAGCTTGGGGAAATTGAGGTAGAGGTTGCTATTCAAGTTGTTTAATTGAATAAGTGAGAATATTCAAGATACTAATTCTTATAAGACACACCAGAGGGTAAAATCTAGTGCAAATATTATGGGATGGATAAGATGATGAAATCCATTTTTTTGACACATTGGGTTTCAGCAGCCTGATGGGACTGTAGAAGAGGGATGATTTATAGGCTCCTGAGCAGAGTGCTCAGGGAAGTGCTGTGGGTAGGATGCGCAGCTGTGGGGAGCATGAACATGGCAGACACTGGTAGCAAGGTGGATGTGGGCAAGGTTTTCAGAGCAGGCTACTGAGACTGGAGGAGGCTGACGCCCAGCTCCGTGAAGAGGGGAAGAAGAAAGTGCTGCAAATAAGGCTGAAAGAAGACAAATGGGATAAGTCTGCTGTACTGGGTAAACTGGGAGTTCAGAAAGGAGCAGTATACTCTTGAGGGTAACAATTGGCAGTACAGCCAGGAAAGACAGTAAATCATTAGATGTTTACATGTCTTAAATTTTGCAGAACAAGGTTTTTTTGTTTGTTTTTTTTTTTTTTAGTACCAGTAATTCAATTACATTTGGGGTAATATAACCAATTCAAAATGTGTTAAGAGGGTTCCTTTTACTAAAGTGTATCAAAAGTAACTATCTGTCAGCTCAAGATAATATATAATAAATACTAATTTGCATTTTATATATTTTCAGCGGAATCTATATTTCACCAGAATTTACAATAAAACTTTATGATATGGGTCAGGAAGGCTAGGAATTCCTGGGGTTATTTTGGTTGAGTTTATCTAATTGAATCAAAAATATCTTAAAGCAATGAAATTTTCATCTGGCATACAGTTTCCATTTCCATTTGATATTTTAGTGGCTAAAGGCTGTTTGGTCTTTTCCTATCTTGTTGCCTCCCAGCGGTTAATCATTACTAATCTTTGAGAAACAGGAATTGTAATTTTTTTTCTTGTGAGAATCCCAAGAAATCAAAACCTGTCACAAAAAGTCAGTAAGGTAAATTAATGCTTAAATAAACGGCTTCACTCTGTGATCTCTCTGAAGAATTAAAATGGTCAGGCAGTCAAGTGCTTTCTTAGAGTCTGGGCAACCAGCTTTTAGCAATTTAGAGTATATTGAAAGAAAAGAGGAGTTGATCTGACAGTGTATTATCTATATATTGATAGATTATATTTAGTATTTCCCCAGAGTCAACCAAAATCTTAATAAAAACAAAACCACTGAAGAGTAACTGTCTTAATTGATTTTTTACAACTAATGTTTTAAGTGCTTTGTGGAGTTGGTTAGTAACCGAATGAGCATTGGAAAATTGTTAAATAATACCAAAAATTACATAATGAAATGTTATTTTTAAAAATGTTTTGAGTCTCGTCTCTCAATTTTGGTGTCCTCTAGTCAAGGGCAAACATTATTGCTATTTTATCTGTATTTTCTACATATATAAAATTGTGTGTGTGCACGTCATTGTTCTTAAAACAAATGAGAGCAAATTTGTAATTTAACTGCATTTTCTTATTTGAGGAAATTAGATTCCATCTCATATCTTCGCATTTATTTATCTCATTCTTCTTGTGTTTAAAAAGGATTCATGAATACGCCATAATTTAATGTGATTCTTCTGTTAGAGGAATTATTTCCAGCATTGTGTAATTGTGAATAATAAGCCAACAAACATTCTTGCATGAAAGTTTTGTAAGCAAAAGTTAGTGAATCTATGTATGTACCTGGGAGGTTTTCTTAGCAAAATATATGTTTAATACATGAGCAAACTAAACTTTTTCTACATTTATGATTTTTTAATGTAATCGTTGTAAATGTAATTGAAATAATGTCATGAATATACCATCAGAAATGCTAGAATGCTCATCCTAAGCATGATTATTTTGTCTTAGTTATTTGCATTTCCATCAGCAAGCGCACCTTGTTGCCTGCTGAAGTCTGATACAGTCCAAAACCTCTGTTAAGTGTTATGTACTGCACTTCTGGTTTACATTGAAAAGGGTTGCATTGTTTAATTTAATCTTTAAAATATCCTAGGAAATAAGTGCCAATATATCTCCATTTTACAGATGAGAAAACTGTCTTACAAAGTAAAATTCCAAGATTTTGCAACTATTATGACTTAGACTTTAAAAATAACAATGCTCTAACATGCTAGTAAATGTGAGACTTGATTGAGCTCATACAAGAACCATTTCCTTTCTGTCAGTTTATCTGGGGCAAGAGACAAAAATCGGCCTTTGAATTTCATCAATTAGTGACATTGGGAAGTTAGCCGTGATGGTGTGTACTTAAAATCCCAGTTTTCAGGAAACCGATGCAGGAGGATGGCTGTGGGATTGAGGCTAGCCTGGGACGTACAGTGAGTACAGGCCGGCCTGGCCTGTAGAGTGAGACCCTGTCTCCAACAAGCAAAGACATTAGAAATATGCACGTGTCTCTGCGTGTATAAAGGCATTATTTTTATAAAATTAACATGCTGATAAACTATTAATATCACTCGTAGAGTTTTACAAAAGTCTTGGTCTCTTTATCACAGAATTTTATCCTTATGCGTTTTTCCGTGACTATCAGTGTAGAATTTCAGAATTTTCTTTTGAAATATTTTCATCATAGGACTTTCATCCTCGTTTCCTAATGATCAGCGCAATCTCCATAGAAATGGATTTAGTTTCCTGAAGTATTTTCCAGTGTCACTAAGAAATTCACAGATACATTAATCTACTTCTGTGGCTGATTCAGATATCTTCCTCTTTTGTTCACAGTGACTTTCGTGTTCACTTACAAGCTCCTTATGTGACTTCTAATTTCTTCTAGTGTCACACAGCATTGTAGTGTAATCAGAATAAGGGGAAACTTCTCTTTTCTTCTACTTCCCTCTTTTGTTTTTCACGCTAGCTCATTCTTTTTCTCAGACAATCCAGAGAAAAAGTCAGATGAGTGGTCTTGATTCTCCTTCTCAGGGAAACAGAATCCTTCATTCTGTTGCCTGACTTTTCACATCCTCAGGAATGTCTTGGAAGATTTCCCTTGACTGTAAGTTAGACTCCAGGGAGACCTTTGTGTCTTTACATCTGCAGGTTTGGTATACCACAATCTGCTGTCCTAAACTTTGGCTATTTCACAGGGATTCGGGTAACATTTGAATTAGCTATTAGCGCATAAAGATGCTTTATAAATAGGATAATAATTCTTCCTACTAACCAAATTAGCTAAAATAACTGAGTACTCTGTGAAGCAGAGAACATGGTATTCTATGTGCATTATTTCATTTGGTCTTTCTAATATCCTTATGAAGTAGATTAAAATAATATATCCATTATGCAGATGAGGAAATTGAGGTTTTGAGAATTTATTTCCTTAGTTTGTATAACAGCTAAAGTCAGAGAACCAATATTCAAAACAAATTCTAAATTCAATGTCTAAATTCAGATTCTAAATCCTTGTACATATGTCATTCCTTTCCTCCCTGAGTCCCTTCCTTCCTTCCTTCCTTCCTTCTTTTCTTCCTCTTTGACCCTCTATTGGCCTGGGTTGGAAAATAAGCAACACATTTTATAGATAGAATTTTTATAAAAATCCTTACGCATCTGGTCTTTGTACAATACAATGAAATAAATTCTATATATACAAGTTTTTCTTCAGCCTTCACAAAAGAATAAAGGAAAGTAGAAAAAAAGAAGGAAAACATTCAGGGCCTGAATACCACTCTTGCCTAAGAGGAATGCACACATCTTTGAAATTTCAAGAGACAGTCACTAGCGAAAAGGATCCGCCGCTGCAATAATCTGGTAGAAGAGATGGATGGTGGCGTGTGTCCACTATTCATTGCCTTCAGCCATTTAGGTCCCTGCTTTCTGTTTAGAGGCACCTCTCTAGTCTGGGATGTGCTGAGTCAGCCGACACTCCCTCCCACAGTGTACTGAGAACAATGCATGAAAAATAAACTGTCTGGTTGTACCATTAGTAATGTGGAAAACAAGCCAGGACGAAGAGAGCAGAGGCAAAATCATCTTCCGAAGTTATGTTGTTGCTAGTTGGTATATAAACTTTTATATTGCTTAACGGGGAAGAGATGTTGATTTAAAGGGGATGACGGTGCAAACAAACAGCAAACAGAGGATCTGAGAGCTTCGACGCTCCTCATCCTGGTCCGTTAGATCAGGCCTCTGGCAAGACTGTGCTCGTGATTTCAGCAGGCCCCAACACAAAGTAGACTGAGAAGAGTAAGACGAACAGCTGCTCATCACTGTTTATCGGGTACACTGAAAAGCAATAGTCAAGTCATTTTTATCATCTCTCTTTTAGAAATTACTCAAACGTACTTTATGTATGTTGGAATATGATAGAAAGTCATGTCAGAGATTTGTAGTAATATTTTTCCATCCTTGGGAAAATATGCCACGAAAGGGGAGAGAACAAGAGAGAGACCCGGGGTGGGGGGGTTAGCACCAGATGGCCTATAATAATGAACTAATGTTCTAAAATGTTCGAAGTTTAGCGAAATACAATTCTACCTTTTATCAGCTCTGTAGCTTTGGCTTCTCATTTTTGCAATAGAAACCACTATAGGGGGATAGCAAACTTATGCTGTGTTCTGTCGAAAGAGGATTATTATATCCTGTTATTTTATATTTTGAGCATCAGGTCTTCTGTTAGTATTTTGAATGCAGCGTGTGTGTGTGTGTGTGTGTGTGTGTGTGTGTGTGTGTGCGTGCACGTGCATTTAAATTCATATACAAGCAAAAGTGTGACAGACCATATTCTTATTTTCTCACTTGTTTCTTGGTAGATGTCTGACATTATTTAATCAGTAGCAATGCTGCGTAGGAGCGCTATCTCTAGCTACCCAATCCCCCTTCTCATCATCATTTTATTAATAATAATAGCAAGAATACATTGAAGGCTTTTTAAGTCAAGAATGCATGCAAGTATAAAGCAATGTGAATTTACATACTCATTCTATCATTTAATTACACAATGTATTTCCTATGTATTTCATCTCAAATATTCTCACCATAATCATAAAGTAAAATAACAATAAAGCCTGTCGATATATAAGCTATAAATATAGAATCACTGTTTATAGTTTATAAAACCTCCAAATTTCAACCCACAATAAAACCAGTCATACATTTTGCTGATAAATATCATATTTTTTAAACATAGCATAAAACAAGGGCTTAATTTTCAAAAAGGTTTGAATATGAATTTATGTTCACCCTCAAATAATGACAGCAGATCATTCCATGCTCTTCTATCTCTGCAGAAAAGCTGTGCTGAAATTGCAAATCATTTTTATCATCCATTAGAACAGACTGTCCATTAGGCAACGCTTGACCTGCTTTCGTTCAGTTTGTCCATGTACTTAAACATTAAAGAATCATAGAAATCAATCTATCTAAATTACTTTAAGAAAGTTTTTCATATAATGGGAGGAAAGAAATTATTTTTAATTGCTAGCTGATGTTTGAGCTGGTTGAGCTTAAAGGAATCTTCTTACTGTAGAGTGAATTTCTTTTTTGTTGGGGAAAAACTAACTCAGTGGACGTTTGACTATGAAAATGAGACCTATTCTCAGGCTAGTCTAATAGGGGAGAATTTTAGGCAAGAAGCATGTTGTATTTTTATTGCTATCACCATCTTTCATTTCTCTCCTGAGAACCCCAAATTTTACATGGGAATCTTTCTTAATTTATTTATTTTTGTGATCTGGCTTGTACCTCTCTGAGAATGAAAAAGTGACCTCAATTTAGCACGTGGCCAAGACGGCTGAGTCGGCCACTATCAGTCTAGTAAGAAACTCTCTATCTTGGTTATTGTCTGCAGTTTTTCTACTACTGTTGCAATTTCTTTTTCCTCGTATTCTCAGGTTTACTGAATATGGGGAATTCTGAAAGCCTTGATTCTAGTTTAGTTTCTGTTCTTGGTTATTTATGTGGCCCTTGGTCTTCTGGACCTTAATTTCCTCATCACTAAAATGAGGAGACCCTGGTCGCGTTCCACATGTGACATAAGCAGAGCATCTCACAATGTGTAGGTTCCTGATCTGTTATCTCTCTAATTGTGCATAGTTCCTACTCAATAAATGTAAAGTACAAAGACAATTGAATTGATGACCACCCAGAGTCTTTAGTGAATTCATCTCAGGCAGCATGCTGTGTTTCACATACTTTACCCAAATATGGGAGAACCTAACATCGTCAAATTAATCTTGGGAAGGAGAAGCAGTTCTGAAGTGAGTCTGTGGTTGCCATGAAACTGGAATGTTTGCTTCTGCATTCAGCATCTATTAATCTGTGTTCTGGAGAAAAGTCTCCACTTCTTTCTGCCACCTCTAATAAAAATATGTTAGGCATGCTAAGAGGATGGAAAGAAAGAGAATGGAGGCACAAGAGATTGGAGAAGCCAGGTTTATGTTAAAATATATTTTTTTCACATCAGATAAGTAATGTGCCGCCGGCATAGCAAGGTTCGTGGGAGGCACATCTCGTGCCACGAATACACCATCATCACACTCATGCCCGAAGCATCAGTGTTAAAATAATGTTTGATGTAAGCCATCTTCTTGGATGTGTTCCTGGCAACATTGCATGCCCCTTCCAGTCTCCACTTCTGACTCCTGTGCTTTAAATAAGATAAAGGGTTAAGCCTTTTACCAGGGAAGAAGTACTTATGAGTATTTATCTGCCTTTAGTGAAGAGAGAAAATATAACAGATCCACTGGGGAGAATGGATCTGCCTGCTTCATGTAAAAAAGTAAATGTACACCTTGAACCTTACATTGGTGCATCCAGCTCTACAAACTGCAGTTATCTTGGCAAAAATGATTTAACCAGCTGGAGAGCAATAGGGAGACCTGGAAGGGAAATGAGGCGATTCTAGATGAGAGAGGAGACATCATAAGATTTTGGTCTTGGCCCCCTCACGTGGAACCCCCGAAAAGGAACAAACAGCATCCAGAAGAGGAAGGACTGTGGAATGTTTGTGAGAAAATAGTGTATTTCACACTTAAATCCTAAGATGCAATCTTTCAGCTTCTGTTTGTATTGAGCAAACACACAGTTTTGTTTCCAGTTCAATGGGATCATCTCCATCGGTTTGCAAACACAGAATAAGTTCCCCTGTTAGCCAAAAAACAAAAACACTCCATTTTCTTTATCTTCTGCAACAGTGTCTGGTTGTCCGATAAACAGCCATGAAATAAATGAACGAAATAAAAAACCAGCACTATGAATTTGTGGAATGTGTACTAGAATTTGGCTTGAAAGACAATCTGTGTTGCTCCTGTTTGTTTAGTTTTATTTTTATAAGGTCTTTAACCCATCTGTCAACTAACAGTGAAACACTAATTACTTACCATAGACCAGGCATGACTTCATCCTCCTTTCTTTAATGAGATAAGAAAATGATTTTCTACAGGCTGTAAACTGACCTGAAGTTGCAAAATCTACCCTGCAGATATGGCAACTATTTAAAAGTTTAAATTGGCTACCGACACAGAAAACTCAGAAAATCTCATAGATAGGTTCTGAATTCTTTTGATTGTCCTAAAGGATCTATTCTCTTGTCACTGGAAGATAAATTATGGCAAAAGACAATGGATTATATCACTGAGTAGGGACTGCCTTCCCCATGCAGGACAAAGATTGAGGTCTCCACAGTCCCCACCCAAGTCATTGTGCCAATTTGTATCGCATACTGGAGTTCTGCAGACTGAACTAGCCTACTCTGGATGTATGTGTTCCTGCCAGATGCAGATGTCATTGTGTTTAATGTACTTTGACCAACACTAAGGCTGATTCCATAAAATAAACCTGGTGATGGAAGCTACATACGGACTTTTGAATTCTGATCAAAGTTCAACAGATAAACGTATTCCTAAATGTTTGTTTTTAAATTTATTGTGAGTAAAATTATTTTCCTAGTATATCCAACAGAAATAAACATTTTGGATGTTTCTCTCCATCCAAAGAGGGTGGGGCTCACACATACACATATGCAAACACACACAAACACAAACACGAGTGTGTGCTGGCCAGCAACGTGATACTAAATTGACTGACAGGACAGTGAAGTCCTAGTGCTGCTGATAACAATGGTTTCTACGGACTGTCTCCATGGTGATGTCTAACTTTTATAGAGGGTACTCTACAAATTAATATACTTAAGAAAAAAAGAAAAAGACACACAGTGCCATTAGAGGAAAGACAGAGAGGGTTTTGTTGGTTTTGCTTTCCAGCAGTTCCAGCTCTTTGCTAGGACTGTTCTGAAATTTTTTGTCCATTTGAAGGGACTGTGCAAATCTAATTTTTACCACAGGACTTGACAATAACATTTGCATATTTGCTGCCAGTTCC
>PVJO010004803.1:0-105415 GCA_004026905.1 Hystrix cristata
CTCCCCACTGACTCCCTATCCCCTCAGCAACACTTCTCCCCACTGGCTCCCTATCCCCTGAGCAACACTTTCCCCCACTGACACTCTATCCCCTCAGCAACACCCCTCCCTACTGGCTCCCTATCCCCTGAGCAACACTTCTCCCCACTGGCTCCCTATCCTCTGAGCAACACCTCTCCCCACTGGCTCTCTATCCCCTCAGCAACACTTCTCCCCACTGGCTCCCTATCCCCTCAGCAACACTTCTCCCCACTGACTCACATCTTCAGAGGTATCTCTGATCTACTGTTAGAAGGAGTGCATTCTTACTCAGGCTAGCAGAGCGTTAGTTCCAAAGCTCTAATGACTTCACTCTACATATAGTTGATGAGCCCCAGTTTTAATAACTAGACTTCTCCCTTGTTCACATTAATATCTAGTCCCTAGCTATAGGGCCTAGAATCCCACTTCATCTCCCTGTGCTTGAATGTTTGCCTTCAAGAAATTTCCATATAGACACAGCTCAGCCATCTGTGATTCCAAATCACCTAGAATAGTGCCTAGAAAGTACGAGAGATTGCTAGGTGTCCAAGCCATGTAACCACTACCTAATGGATTTTTTGTAGCAGATAAAGTTGGTGTCCTGCCCAGGGGCCCTTCACCCAGCTGGGGCATTCATCCTCAACTGTCCATGTTGGCTGCTTAATAGTTCGGGCCTGCACCCTGAATCCCTTAGGGAATAAAGGGTTGCCTTTGGCTTGTCCATCTGAGCGTATGTACTCGGAGGTTGCCCTTTCCCCCAGAGCAGGGAGCAGCTCCGTAGGTGATGGCTAGTTGGCAGCATCTTGGCTTTGGGTGTATGCCATTCACGTTTCTGAGATATCAGTGGGATCAGGCTGAGACAAGCTTTCTACCAAAGCCCTGTCTCTCCTCCCTTCTTTTCTGTCCTCCCTTACAGGTCTCTCTTTTGAACAACCCCTCAATAAATCACTTGCATGAGAACTTCTCAGACTCCAAGACATGGATCAAACAATACTTGCCGATACTGTGAGTGCACAGAGCAAAGAGAGCTTGCAGCACATGTCAGGGGAAAATGCCATTTCATATCAACATTGAAGTCCAGTCAGAATTTTACAGGTAGAGGTGAAGAGAAGATAAGACATTGCAAAGGGAGTTGGCTGAGAAGAGGTGTAGAGGCAGGTCAGTGAAGCAAGTACATTAACTAGATAAGAAAGGTTGGGAAGCTGAAAGGAAAATACTGAATTTTCATTCTCTGTTTTTACCTTCCATAAGTGCTCTTCCATAACGTCATGGCTGATCAGGCTTGAATCAGAGTCTTGATTTCCTTCCTGTGACTAAACCCTCTGAAACTGTGAGCCCAAATAAAGCTCTCTTCCTTTAAGTTGTTGCTATCCTGTATTATGTCTCAGTAACAGGAAAATGCTGGCTAATACTGATGGGATAGCCTATTGAGGGAAAAAAAAAAAAACAACAGTGCCCAAAACAAAAAACATGAGAGCGTCAAGAAGAACACATGATTTCAAGACAAAGCACATACTGGAGAAACACTAAATAATATTTTTCCCTACTGGAATTTGAACTCAGAGCCTCACACTGAGCTATGTGCCTAGTCTTTTTTATCACGACAGGATCTCGCTAAATTGCTCAGGCTGGCTTTGAACTAATGATCTTCCTGCCACAGCCACTATCCACTGCAGTAAAGTGAATAAATGTTCGATAAATGGTTATCTCAGTAAGCTAATTTTATCCTTCTCTAAGCATTTAACCTTCCATCTTTCTTACCTATAAAGCAATACTAATAATTGCCACTATGCCTTGCTTCATAAGATAATGTTAAATGACATCATTTGCATTTTTTATTTATTTGGAATTTCTGGTAAACTTTCAGGCATCATGCAAATACATTCACCTTCTATGAAAGCAACCACCCCAAAATATAGGGATGTTAATTATTGTTATGGTTAGTGTCTAGATATCCCCCAAAAGCTTCATGCAATCATAGGTGGGGCTCTGGGGAGATGACTACATCATGGGGACATGACACTCATCAGTGCACAATCCACTGATAAGTTTGTAGCTGAATGTGACGTTGGGAGATAAAGCCCGGTGGGAGGAGGTGAGTCACTGGGGGCATGGCCTGGAAAGGTCTGTGTCTGGTCCTCTACTCTTGATCACTATCTGCTTCCTGCTCGCTATCCCGTAGTGTTTCTCCTCTGCTGCTCCCTTCTGCCATGCTGCCCTGCCTTAGGAGTCAGCCAAATATGGACTGAAACTTCTACAAACTGTGAATCAAAATAAACCTTTCCTTTTTAGAATTGTGGGTGTCGGGTATTGTGTCTCAGCAATGAGAAATTAAAACAATTATTTTTTATTGGTTGAAAATGAAGTAAAGGTCAAAACAGTGACAGAAGTATGTTGCCAAGAATTCAAGAGATAGGGAAAAAAAAGTTTTCCATGAGGAAAAGCATTAACCTACAGCAGTCACTTTTTTATTGTGTACTTTACACACTCTGTTCCAAGCTTGGGATAGTCAGTTTTCTGAGGAAACAGATGGATGTTGGAGGATATGTGACCTACCCACAGCAATTACAGAGTTTTATGTTGCTTTAAATCATCCCAAAGATAAAAATCAAAAACAAAGTTTTAGAGCTTGTCAAAACTATTCTAATTAAAGCAGCAAATGTGCTAACTAGCTAATATGTCTCTGCAATGAGGTAAGTTGGGCTCTGCTGGCTGCAAGGCATGCTGGGATCTTATTGACATGAGTTGGTAGGAAGGAGAATAAAGCTGACATTGAAGGATGGGGGATGGAGAAATTGAGATTTGCAGAGAAAAGAATTCTAATCTTACAGGGTAAAGCATTCAGGGAAATAGTAGACTAAGTTTTAACTGGATATCATGCTCGAGAAAGTCCAAGCTTGTGGGAGGAAGGGAAAGAGGCAGGAGGCAATGGCAGTCCATGAGAGAAGATGGTCTGCATAGTGGTTAGTAGCCCTGGTCACAGATCAGCAGCCCCAGCAAGAACTGTCCTAGGTGCTGAAGGTAAAGCCACAAGCCAAACCCAGTCTTGGTAGCCCAGAAACTAAGAGAAGGAGATAAAAACATAAGCCAGGCATTTTGGTATAATAATAACAGTAGATATAATTTCTTGATCCTCTATTCCATGATAGACACTGTGCCGGGCAATAACACAACTGCAAACTAATAGACTTTGACACACCCTTCACATATCATCTCTAACTGTTTAAATTAACATCTATGGAACAATCACCACATGTCAGGCATCTTGTGGAGAATTTTATATAAGTTACCTCATGATCCACATGAACACTAAGAGAGAATTCAGAACTTGTTATTCAGCACTCCTCTGCAATAGATTTTTGGAGGTAGTCTACTCAATTAGCTCTAATAATAATGTGTTTCCTTTGAATTTTGGTCTGAATATGTAATGCTTGCATTATCCTGTCTCTTGAAGACAAAAGATAAAAACTGTAAAATCACTTCTAGCCTTCAGGACTGAGAAGCAGGTAAATTTGCCTTTGGTAAGAATGCTCCCATAGACATGCAGAGAAAAACACAGAAGATGAGGGATGGGAAGCCTTTTGGGTTGTTTACAGTTTCACAAATCCTGGTTTGGACAGATACCGGGGTACCACTTATATCCCTCCTTTGGAACCCAGGATATAGACTTAATGACAAATGTCCCTATTTGGTTAAAGAACTTAAGTAAGTCTATTTTCTTGCAACCAAGAGTATTAACTAATGCATCACCCAAAGCCAACTAGAGTATAAGCTTAGACACAAGTCAGAACTTCCCAGGAAAAAGAAAACCTGGGCTCTTACCTACCATGCATTTAAATTCTACTTCCTCCATTGATAATTTCCCTGCATGCCCCGGTGCTGCACTTCAGGCATACGGAATCCCTGGGAATCATCTGAACCCTCCTGTTATCTACCTGTGTGTTATCATTTGTCTTGCAAACGTCATTGCATTGTTTTCTCTCTCAGCTGAAACAATCAGCTCCCGCACTTTCAAACATTACTTCGAACAACACCTGTCATACGGCCTCCCTGTTCCTTCGTATAAAGTAGCTTGACTGCCTCCCCACCACCTACTCCATCATCACCTTCTTCTATACTTTTCACACCGTCATTTTAATTATTGGAGTATCTGTTGGCCTACACCCATACTCTCTTTTCCTCTCCTTTCTAGAAAATAAAGTAGTTGATGACAGAGATCCTATTTTGTCACTGCTGTATCACGTGACCTAAAATAGTTTTTGACAAATACTACAGAATACATAAATACATGTGAAACATAATGCATAACTAGATGTGAAACCATTGGATAAATGGGAGTTTGAATGTGTTTGGCTGTTCTTTCTTATTCAGACGACCTTGGGGAAAATCACTTATTTTGTCTATCTCAGTTTTTTCACCCATAAAAATTAAATACCCTGACCAATGAGCTCCTCCAACTTCAAAATAGCATGGTTCCATGGAGAGGGGCCTGTGGTGGATATTAGGATGAAGGCAACTTGCCCTTGAGTAATGTTCAAATGATAGATCCTTAGTGCAATACTGAAATTGCACATGTCTAAGGTTGATCATCACAAGCCCAGGTGAATCTGTTCAGTCTGGCAGAAATGAAACTCAGTCATTTACTGTCATCATGATCTCAGGGCCTTTCTAGAGTATTCATCCTGTTCACTTTACAGCCTGCAAATTGCATCATAAAATTCATGCACCCATATGATCTTCTCTCCCATTAATCTCTGCCTGCCAACCACTATGGAGAGAAGACTTCCAGGTTTGTCAGCCATTAACAATGGCCTCAGCTCTGGCTCCCATGGCTCTGGCTCAGCAGCTCTTAGAGGAAGAGAATAAAGTTCAAGCTGAACTGGACCATCATTTATCCTCCACTCTCCTTCCCAAGCAGTGGATTGGACTTCCAGAGGAAATGGCTGTCAACATCGCAGTTCCCCAGCGTTTAGCAGAGACAATATTTTAAAAGATTAATGGATGCAGCTGAGATTGCTTTGCCCTACACTGTATGTCTTTTCTCGTACAGTTTACTTAATCTCTTTAAATCTAGTTTCACTAATCCTACATTATAAGTTATTTTTTCTTGTAAACTTTTGAAATTATTTTTCCACAGTTTTTTTGACCTGTTACTGTGGAGATGTCTAATCCAATATGACTTGGTTGATCTATTTTATCTCTCTTTCTCTCTCTCTCGCTCTCTCTCTCCCTCTCCCTCTCACTCAGCACTTTAAGAAGCAACATAGCCCAGTGCTTAGAATTTCAGGCTCCATAACAAGACACTGCTGGCATCAAGTCCAGGCTCCTCCACGCGCTGCTCTGAGATACTGGGCAAGTCACTTAAACAGCCTGTACTTCAGTATCCTCGTGTATAAAATGGAGATAAGAAGAGTCCCTGGATGTTGCGATGCTTTGAGAGCTAAACAAATTTATGCATAGGAGGCATTTAAGACAGTGATTACTAGATCTCAACACTGGATAAACATTATCTGTGATCATCTTTGGATTTTTCTTTTTTTATTGGATAAACTTAAATTTTGTTGTATTGTGTAAAAATGTCTGTCCTTCCTTATCTACCCTGCCTTGCAATCAGTGAAGGCTTTCAATCAAGATTTTTTAATCATCCTTTAATTTCAGCAAATTCGAGGTCTTTATGCCTTCATCTATCCTCTTTCCCTCATTTATTTTGCTTTTCTTTTTGGAGCTCTTTACTCCCCCTGATGCCTTCTTGGAGAGTCCCTTTAGCTGGCCCTGCAGCTGACTGGTTTGTTGACAGCCCCTCTGCCATGGTGCCCATCTATTGTATTCTTTAACACCCTATTTTTCCATCATGCCTTTCGATTTGATGTTATTAACTTCATGCTCCTGGTTCCTAATACAGCACCAATATCCTCCCTTATCTCAGCAGAAAAATTTATTATGCTTATTTTGAATTTATGACATGCCTTGGCCATTAATTTTTATTTTGTACTACGGCTGAATATTCTCGTCTTTCTTTTATACTGACTGTATCCCTCAGATGTGTGGTTAGTTTTTCCTGTGACATTATTTTTCCCCTGGAGAGTATCAGACACTAGACATTAACAATAGTCACTCGAGCCACTCAAGGCCACTCAAAGGAAGGGTGTTTTAGATTACATAATGCTACCTACAACAACAGATAACCACAAACTCAGTGTGCTTTCCATTACAGAAGTTTATTCCTCACCACCATTTGTTGTGTCCAGTCATTGGGTCCCTTGGTACCATCACCTCTCCTTGGAGACTAGATTTCTAGGCCATCATAAATCTACGTTGTGGGAATAGAATACAAAATCTCTGCAAACGTATGTTACACAGAGCTAGACACTCTTAAAGTCAGCCCTTCAGTTTTGGACCTGCATATTTTGGTTATGGAAAAGACAGGGACATATAGTAGTGTATGATTCAAAAATATACCTTAAAGCATATTCTACATCTTGTAATACGAGACCCCAAATTTTCAAAATATTCTCTCCTGACTGCAAGTACAACTTCAGTAAGCCATTTCACGTTTCAGTTAAGTCAGAGGCTTGTGGCTGATGAAGGGTGCAGAAACACCTAATCATTCCACGGATACAAGCTCACTGTTACCCATCTTTGCTGTGAAGCGCGTTCTCGGTTGGAGGCAATGCTGTGAGAGGGGCACGATGATAGATAAGGTAATCTGTAGGTGTGACAATGTGATGCTAGCATTAACACTGAGGAACGAAGGTAAATCCACACCCAGGATACATGTCTTTTCAAGCAAAGAAGGATCTTCGTCGCCTTCGTGTTGGAAGAGGTCCAAAGAAATCGACACACCCACTAATGGTTGGCTGATTTCCCATGGAATGATGCAATATCAGAGGCTTATTGCTGCTCTACATTGGAAGAGTAGGCTCCTAGTAGTAGGGACAAGCCATGTCAATTTCTAACCCACAAATAAAGGGAAAGGAGCTAATGCCACCGGAGTTGGTGTTAGGACCTGAGGCATCTACTCGTGCAATGTATTTGTACCTTTCCAACCTGCCAAGTCTCAGCCTCTTACTCATTTCCACTAGATGACAGACTAGTACTGTGTACTTTCAGGGATTGATAATACACCATTCAAGAGGGAAAGGACAGTTCATAAGGTCATGTTTGGGCAAGTAGTCTCTCCCATGGCCCAGGAACAAGCCAGAGTAAGTTTCTCGAGAGGAAACTAAGTTAACTGCACAGGAAGGAATAGATTTACTCTGAAGTCCTAGATGTATGCACTGTGATTCTTCATTGTAGCTCTCTAGAGTCTTCCTTCGTACAGTCTTCCTGTTTCCATAGACACTTCATATCATCCAAGCTGCTGGGTCACAAGACCCAAGTAGTAAAGAAACTTTCACCATAACCTGAATTTGCTGTGGAGTCTTCCTTTCCCCAGTCTCCAGGTGAAACCGGCAGCTTTCAGGTGACTATAGATGGGTCAAAGTGGCATGCTCAATGTGTTGTATGTTGTCTCCAAAATCTAAAAACCATGCAATGTTTTAGTTTTCTTTCCTTTTTAAAGCTAGGTAGCTTGAAGTGCAGTAAAATGTCTTTCACCTTAGGTAATCGCTCAATAGTAATAGTCTCAAGAATATCTTGTACTCGGAAACTCCTCTGAAGTAGAAGGATCTCAATTTTTGTAGGGCGTATCTTCTGTTTCACTGATACCATTCTAAGGCAACAAAAATACTTGCTCCTTCTAACTCATCAGATGTGATCATAATAATGTCAACAATGTAATAAATCAGTATTATATTTTATAGATGTCATGATCATCAGGAACTCTGTGTATTATGTAATGACATACAGAGAGAATTAATGTCACCCTGCAGCATTCCTGTGATAGGGCTGTGTTGGCCCTGCCAAGTGTAAGCAAGATCTTTCCAGTGGTCTTGCAAACTGGTACACAGAAAAGGGTAAAGCCAACAGCTACATATTGCGCACAAGATGTCATGGTAAATTCCAGTAGAAATACCACATCTGGAATAGCAACAGCAATTAGAACCCAATCTGTTGACTTGTGTAGTAGCCCACAGGTGGGCTCCAGTACTCATCTGCCTTGAACAGACAGAACTGGTAAGTCAAAGGGCAGTGATAAAGCTCACCACCTCTCTGCCTTGAAGACTTTGATGGCAACATTTGTTATGTTTTAGATTAAAATGTTCCCCCAGTGCCACATGCACTCATAGTTGGGGCGGCTTTTGGAAGATGTTTGGATTATAGGGCCTTAGAGTTGAGTTGCTGTTAAAGAGCTGGGACCTGGTTGGAAGAGGTGACTCACTGTGAGCATGGCCTGGAATGGTATATCTCCCTTCCTGGCTTGTCCATTAATGATCTCCCCCCTTCCTGCCTGCCATGTCACGAGCAGCTCTCCCCTGCCGTGCTGTCCCGCCTTGGAGCCAGCTGACTACGGATCGAACTGTGAGACAAAATACACCTTGCTTCCTTTAGGTTGTAGGTGTCTGGTATTTCATATCAGAAGAGAGAATGCAGCTGGGTGTAGTGATGCGCACCTATAATCCCTGCACGAGAGCAGCTGAGGCAAGAGGACTGCCTCAAATCTGAGGTCAGTTCAAGGCTGGCTTGAACTACGTGGCAAGACCCTGTCACAAAACAACCAAATTGAAGAAGAAGAGGAGGAGGAGGAGGAAGCGGAAGAGGAAGGAGGGAGAGGGAAAAGAGAAAAGGAGAGGGGGAGGGAGGGCAATGAGAGAGAAGGAGGGGGGGGGGAGGGAGAGGGAGAATGCCTCCAGACCCAAGGACACCAGAGCTGCGCAGATGCTGGGGCAAAGCTGACGAACACTAGTCATCCATCCACATTGATATATTTGGGGCCCCAAATGCAGAGGGAGACTCTCTTTGGCTCTTTAAAACTTGGGCTTTGCAATGAGACTAACGTGGGCTCAGATCTGTGTTTGACTACCCTAATTTTGTGGCCCACTGATCTAACTGTTCTGTTCCTTTGCTACAAAGTCACGTATGCTGTCAGCCTCAAAAATCCAGCACCTGCCACAAACCACCTGATGTTCACAATTCAGTAGTAACCTCTAAGAGTTCTCAGTGGCACAAGCAGAAAAGGTGACAAAGGCCGTATCAGAGTAGGCATGGCTGCTCCATGAGCCTGGGGTCATGGTTGGTTTCTTCATAATCCTGCACTGCAATCTCTTTTCACATTGATCTTGCAGCCAAAATCAATTGTTAACTCAAGCTTTCAATAATCACAGCACAATGCTATTACAGCAGCTATTTTGGGAATACAAGATTCAACCCAGAATTTGGTGTACACACACTTTCTTTTGTGCTTCCCACAAAGGGCTCTGGCCAGCAGTCAAAGGACAAGGCTTGCTCTCTCTCTGCACCCCAAAGACCTCCTTCTCACCTTAGCTTCTGTCCCAAACCCCATAACCACAGTGGGCTAGAGCCTGAGGCTTGCTGGGCCCTGCAGTTTGTGTCACAGACAGCAGGAAATACCAGCACAAATCAGGGGATAGCGTGCCCCTGTGGGGATGGTCCCCAGGTGGAATAGTCATTGACAAGGGCTATAGAGTATTCAAGGGATCTCAGAGAATGGGAAATTGATATGAGCTAGGACCTTGCCATGATCTTAAAGTTGGCAGAGACAGGCAAATTGACAATACAGACAGCAAGCTGTGCTCTGAAGAAACAGAGGTGAATATGAGCCTACCTCTGCCCTCAAGCAAATGTGTGCTTTGCAAAGTGTCTGCTGCCAATATGTGACTCTATGCAGGTACAGTGGGGTGGGAAGCATAGAGTAGGGCAGAGCGAGGGAGCATGGTGTTGGGAGTAGGGCCTTCTTGCCTGCTCAAACCCATGTGGTTCAAAGCATGAGTTGCACTATCAGATAACTCTTTGGGGAATGCTAAGAGTGCCAACATTCCCTCGGAATGATTTGATTGGGAGCCCTCTGATACAGCATCACCAGTAACATCCTATAGAGCAAATGTACTGAGGAAAAGGCGAGAAGGAACATGCTCTTTGGCATTTCCACACAATTGAGCACTTAATAAGTATGAACTTGTATTGATCACTATGACTTCAATTAATCAGGCATGGATTAATGAGGATCCATTTGCAAGGAAAAAATACATATAAATTTAATGTGAGCTATGCACTAGCTATTTCCCTTGTGTCATACTCATGGTGATCCTCCTACCAGAAAATTTTTCCCACAACCCACTCTGTTCTTGGTCTGGGCACAGTGAGACTCTCCCTCACAGGAGACCTTGAGGCAGGTCAGCACCTCCAGGTATTAAGTGATGTTTGCCAAGTTCAATCTACTGGAGGATAATGTGAACAGTATTAAGGGCTGTGAACAGTCCCAGCACACAGGAAGAATTACAGAGATCTTGGAAGCTAGGGACTCTTCTCCCTTCCTCCACTCTTGCCCCACCTCACATTCAACTCCAATCCATTCTCCTTACTACCACCAACAGTGACAGTTCTAAAACATACATTGAGTCACAAATAAAATCCTCCAAGAGTTCTTTCTGCGCAGGTAAAACCTCAAACTCCTTTTCACATCATATAAGACCTTCCATTCATGGCTTCTCTTTGGTCCCCAGCAAGGGGGATTTGTCTACGTCAAATCAAGATCACTGTAGTTTGTTCCTGAATCTAGTACGTTCTCTCAAATACCCACACCCTTCTGTATGTTGGTCTCCTTTCTCAGTCTCCCCCAACCAGCATGACCCGGCTTTTCTGCTTTCAAGTCTTAGCTGAGGTCTTTCCTTCGCAAGCCTGCCTAGGCCAGCTGCACAGGATGCACCTTTTGCTGTGTTCCCGTGACAATGTGAGTTCCTTCCTCAAAGGCTCAGACCGCATCCTATGCATCCCCTTAGGCCCAACACTTGCTGGCCATTGCCAGGACTCAGTCATCAATAATGGATGATTACTGGGAGGATGTGGCAGGTGAGATGGACTGCTAACTTGATTCGCTTTGAGATCTGCCTGGGGGATTGGAAGCGCACTTTCCGATCTGTCTTGGTGGGTCATAGAGGCGGACCTTGGGTACTACACATGGTCCCTCACTCCTTCCTTTCTGGCACTGTTCCCTTGCTCTGGTTCCTGGTTATCATGAACTAAGTATCTTTGTTTTGCCATGGGGTCAAACAACCATAGACTTAATTCCCTTAAAACTGTGAGCCAAATTAAACCTTCCTCTTTTAAGCGGTGGGTATTGTGTCCAGCAAAGACAAAGCAGACCAATACAGAGGACAAATTACTGATAGCACGCATGGCCTTTCTCCAAACTGAAGGATCCTAGGTTTGCTTTCTCTCTCTCTAATTTGAAAATGAGATGATGTCTGACAGAGGAGGAAACATGCTCAGACTTGAGGTGCAGAACCTTAGAATTGTGTAAGAAACGATCTGGATTCCAAACCCGGTGTGTCAGTCACTCCTGTGTGACCCTGGTCCCATTACTAAACTTCTCAAGGCAGCTACAGCTAGACTAAGGTCCCTCGTGGATAATAACAAAAATAAAATGATCCCAACATAGTCAGGAAAAGGCCAGAAATAACGTTTAACTTGCCTTTGTCTCCCCTATCACCACAAGTGCAAAACCCGAGTACATATTCATCGGATGATTTAATGAGTAGGTTAATGAACAGGCTATAAAAAATGGACTCCTCCAAGCCTGTGGGAGAACTCTCAAAGACCAGATTTAAATGTTCCCTTGGTCAGGTGGAAAGAGACAAGTGCTGAATGGCTCAGAGGCTGCATCAATTTCATCTTTCCCCAGAGAAGCACAAACTAGAGAAGCCAACGGCACTATTTACGGAAGGAGCCCAGATTCTCTTCTGACACATTTGTTGTAAACTCGAAACCAACTGAGGATTTCACTGCCCAACCTCAGAGCACAGGCTGTGACTAAGGGGAATCCGTCCTACTTGTCAGTGCTCTGATAAAGTGGAATCAAACTGGAATGTGTTCTCAGTGGAAAAAACCATCCCACTGCCTTCCAGCTGGGACAAGTCAGCAGAGCCAGGCCTCTGCCAAGGACCTGCAGATGCCTTTGGGGTAACACAGACCTGACTCCCAGGACTGCTGTGAGAAGCCCACTTTTGAGGGGCAGGCAGTCATTGTAGGACGCTCCTTGCAAACCCAGGCATTCTGCTTTGAGACAGCTATGGGGTTAACGGAAGAGGTTGGATTTATTTTGCTAAACTTGTGGGTGTGATACAAGTGACACCCAGGAGCCTGGCAGGTAGAGGGAGATGGACTAGAAACCCAGCATGGATAATGACTAAGTGAAAGATGCTGGCAAGTTTCAGAACTTCTCTGGGCCTTAGTTCCCTTATTTGTAAAATAAGAAAAACAAAAATATCCACCACTTAGGGCTGTTGTGAAATGTGAGGATTTAGTAGGATGGCATACAAAAAGCAGTGTCGCATCATCAGTCCCAGCCACCATCTCACCAATAAATCACAGAAGCAAATAAATCACAGAAGCATGAAAGATTCAGCCCAGAACAACCTCCCAGATGTGTACCACATGAGTCTGAGAGAAGTGAAATACCACTTTGGTATTGGGAGGCTCCAGAACGCCCTGCCCATTGTACAGAATTCGACATGTTTATAGCAGTCCATGGAAATCAGTGAACTGATGTCAGCCATGGCCAGACCAGCGTACTGTGAAGGAACTGTGTTTGAGAACTCTTGAGACCCTTCAGCCTCTCAGAAGAAACCCAAATACTTCTTTGTGCCAGAGTATGACCATTAATCCTGACACGTGAACTTCATTGTGTTAGTAAGCAATTAGTAAAGCGTGCTCCTGGGTGTGTCTGGGTGGCTTGAGGAGTTGTGAACTTGGGTACTATATGTGGTCCCTCACTCATTCTTCTCTGATGTTGTTCCCCCGTTTTGCCTCCTACCTGCCATGAACTGAGCAGCTTGCTCAACCACGACCTTCCACCATGAGGTTTCTGCCTTGGAACCAGCTGACTGGGGACCAAATCTCCTGAAATCACGAGCTAAATTAACCTTCTCCTCCTGAAGCTGTCAGTGTCTGGTATTGTGTCTCAGTGAGAAGAAAGCTGACTAACACATAGGGTGAGGGAGTAATGAGTCAAAGGAATGTGAAGAGGTCTTCCTGGATGTGAACCCAGCCAAGTGCAGCTGGGGGATGCCCAGAGTCACAGGCACCTGCTCCAGCTGAGACAGAGCACCCTTAAGACCTTCTGGGGTCCAAGCAATGGGTGTGATGCCTTCTCTGGACTGTCTAGAGGACAAGGGGACTCTATGAAGTCCCCAGTGAAGCAGAAATGTGACTTCTCCACATCTAATTCCACTAAATGCTCCACGGGCCATTTATTGATTTTTATTTTAAGGAATATGAAGCAAACGAATGTGGCTGGGACACACCATGCAATCCATAAATGTGCCTTCAGTTGAATTACAACAGAATGTCTGTTTTTATCACCTCCAGGATGCCATTCAAAAGGACTTTGGGAAACACTTGAGTGTAATTAGCAAAAATGAGCAGGTATTGGTAGAAATCATAATATACTACTGCCAAAAATAGAGAGTGGCGTCTTAAGTGCCTGTTTCAAAACAACTTCACAACTATTATTTGATTTGATCACCTCAGATTAATTTATTGAATTAAGTAAAACAGGAATTATTAAGCAAATTATGCAGATGCCGCATGTACAGTATAAATGTCCAAGGTCACCTAGCTGGAAGGTGACAAACATCCCGTTGGGCATATCACATTCACCTTCCTTGGTGACAATATAGAAGATGTGCTGTAGGCATCAGGCCAGGCATCAGGCAGGTGCATCTCACTCTTGCTAACAACTGCTCCATGGAAGTGTATGGTATTAATCCCACTTTACAGATGAGGAAACTGAGAGTCAAAGAGTTAAGTAACCTGCCAAGCTAACAGTGCCTGCAGGTGGCAGACTCACAAGTTGGAGGAATCCGAAAGTCTCTGTAGAGTACCCCTGTCTCTCAGACAGAAGGGCGGATGCAGGATCACAGCCCAGTCGAAATCACTTTATGCCATGCTGGCGAATGACCCACCAGAATGAACAAACTGGTGAATGGCTGTGCTTCAGCAGAGAATAGGGCCATCGATCACTGTCACCATGTTCAGTCATAACTCAAGGAACAGAGCAAGCCAAGCTCCCAAAGCCCAGTGGAGCTGGGAATGAATGGAGACAGCACTGCCTTTGGCGCAGACACTGCGCTGGCGGCAAAACACCTTCCAAAGCACAAGACTGAATTTGGTCCTTCTTTCATTTGCTGGACACTTAGAAATTTATACCCTTTTCTTTAAAACTGCCTGGGGAATAAATACACTACTTTTTTGATTAAAATTATTAAATCAAGTGCCATCTGCAGTAAAACATAATAAAAGGAAATATGCACAGTCTAAATCCAATGAATGATGTTCCAAATGCCACCTGAGAAAACCACTATGGAGGGGGAAGGAGGCGAAGAAAGGCCAGACAGAGCCTGGGCCAGACAGCCCCACTGTGGGACTTAAGCAGCTGCTACAAATACTTATGAACACTTATGTGTCAGGTACTCATAGAAATTGGAATAGAGCAATGGGCAAATTTATACCAAAACAGACACACACACAAAGTAATAATCACAGATAATGCTAAATTCCATCTCTGGCGAGAAGACACACCACTGGAGCATCCAGACAGGGCAGTGTGGTCACAGACTGCTTCTGCAAAGAGGCACAGCTAAGCTGGAATATGAGACACTGCAGGATTTAACTTGGACTTAACGACCACGCTGCAGGTAGAGGTAACAGTATGTGCAAAGGGTCTGTGTCAGGAGGGAGCTTGATACTTCCTTAACATATTAGAGTAATAAAAAAAAAAAAGTCCAGTATGTTTGACACAGAACATAAGTGAAAGTGTGGTGCACGGTAAGGCTAGAAAAGCAGGTGGTAGGGCTCGCCGAAGGATGCTATAGCACATGTTCGCAATGTGAGCTTTTTATCCTAAAATTAGGATACAGCTAAACTCCAGCCTCTAAAACGGGAGAAAGGACTTCAAAAGTCAGCAGATATGCGACGGAAAGAAAAAATACCTCAGGTCTCAAAAAAACCTCACAAAACACACTCTCTGGGGTTGAGGGCTAGTTACTGGGGTATAAAACCTAAAAGCTCTTCTTTGTCTAAAATACATCAGGGTTAATTTTAGAAAGCAGGGGACTCAGGACTTGGCAAGAAGCACACAGAAGACATACTTGGAGGAAGCACTTGGCCTGTGTAGCAGTTGTCCAAGAGGAAAGGCTTTGGCTACAACGAAACAACAGAACAGAATGAAAACAGCCCCTTTTCGTTAGCAGTGCAAGCAGAATTAGCAAGTGCAAACCCAGGTGCAAAAATCTGGGTCAGGAGAAAGGACACCACCTAGCCTGGAGCACAACTGTGGCCCACCTTCCTCCAAATGAACACCCTGCTATATGCTGGTTTAGGGAAAAATCCCTTCTACATCTCAGACCTCCCACTGGTGAGGTCTACAAAGTAGACCAGCACATAATCCATACAAATATAAAAACAGAAGGATGAAGGAGAGAGAAAAACCAATATAAAGTATACCTACCAGAAAAAATTGGGCCAATGGAGCAGAAAGGTCTATGTTCCCATAATATGGGGGTTCCCGACCCGATCAAAAGGAAACTATCAGAATATTTCAGTATCAGAATCACTGGGGCAATCGTGCTCAAAATTCAAAGAACCGAGTGTTACTCCCAATGCCCCCAAGCTCATGCCCACTCCTGGCTCTCCTGAGTTTGTGACCACCTCATAGACGCCCTGTTGATGTTTCCCTGTGGAAGCCGGGAGACAGATCCCATTATGGCTGACGTGACAAGGAAGGAACTTAGCACTCAAGACCTCAGGGATGGCAGCGGAGACCCCCATCTCAGTAGCCTAGAATACACGGTCTCTACATCTCCAGAGTTCACAGATTTGGCAGGGGGTTCAAACCAAGTCACCTAGACCCACGCCTCCTATCTGACAATTGGTTACCTTCGCAAAGTGCTTGAAGCATTGTAGGGACCCAGGCGACCCTGCTCTTCCATTTGACTATCATTGTGCAAAGAGTTCAAGGTGGGTTTCATACCATGGGAAATATTTTTCCACCAAAATGAGTCTCCCATGCAAAGCATGCTGCACGCCACAGCCTCGCAAACCTGGGAAAATGAAGCGAGACACAGATTTGGACAGAGGAACCAATCAGACCTGGGAACTATCTTTAACGCTGCCAATAAAGTCCATGTTTTTGATAATTGGGGTATCTATATTCAGTGTCCCTCTTATCCCCGCCCTCCCCTGGGTGACAGAGGCAAGACTATAAGCATGTGCTCCAGGGGAGCAAATTGTGTCTGCACAGAAGCTCTGAAGGTTCTGGGGAGTACTTGGGTCAGACCAGTGTAGGTTCAAACCCAAATTGCCTCTTTACTTGTAAACATATGGACAGGTCACTGATTGGGCTCAGTTTCCTCATCTTTGCGATGGGATAACAGTAGTATGTATCTAAATAGCTGTAAATCTCTATTAGGGTTATCTGAGAGGTATGTATAATTATACGTGCAATTTTTCTTTATTTTCTTACTTGGTTTTGTTTTGTGGTACTGGGAATTGAAATCGTTGCCTTCACTCTGTATGATGTACCCAAACTTTTTTTTTTTTTTTCACTTCTGAGAAAGGAGCTCACTAATTTGCCCAGGCTGGCATTGAACTTGCAATCTTCCTGCCTCAGGGCCCCAGAGCACTAGGATTCCAGGTGAGTACCATGATACCCCACTGCAACTGTTTATACAATGACATCTGTTGTATACAGTTGGTTCAGGAAATTGGCTTTATGGGCTAGCCATATGAGAGTCCTCAACGACTACTGCCGTGCTGGGCTAATACAGCCCAGTGAGAACAAAGGTCTAGACTTTATTCATGCTGCTGAGGTTTCCGCATTTCTTTGGCTATTGATGTGGAAGCAAATCATCACAGTAGTCACTGTCAGCCATGGGACCACCCCAGAGAGAGCCACCTATGTCAGAAGGAAGCTGACTGCCCACGACACAAACAAAACAAAGAAGGAGTCTGGGTGGTGAGTGACCACGTGGAACCTCTCAAATGACCAACTGGCAGCAGCCAGTCACCCGTGCCAAGAGCACCAGTGTGATGCAGGGCTGCAGTTCTTGCTACTCAAACCATCTTGACCGACAGAACAAATCGGACTTTGGGTACCAAGAAAGACTTTGAAAATATAGCTCTTTCTCCATGAATAATTTCCATTCGAGAATTCCAACCTCCACCTCCAACATAAAAAACACTACCTAAGCATCAAACTCAGCACTTCAAATGAGTGAACATGTGATTTACTGCTTATAGTTCGCAAGACACCAGGGAAGAAGGGAGACACACACAGGAACTTTCACAAGCCTGCTTTTCCATTGGACGACACTTGGCAAGTGGCATTCGCTGTATTTTCACCAAACCTCGTAAGACCCTCGTGAAAGAGGTCCTCCAGAGCTGCTCCAGAAAGAGTCAAGGATGATGGGAGAAGTATGTTTGAAGCAAGGGAGAGAATTTTGAGGGGGGTTAATGACACTGCATCTTTTACAATAATACATTTTCTAATTTTTAAAATTTTTTTTAAATTAAAAAATCCACCATATATTTCAATGGAGCCTGGTATACAGAAATGCAGACAGAAATCAAAAAGGATTTTAGGCCCGTGATGGGGCCAGATCATGTATTTAGGAGTGTGTGTATCAGGTATCATTCACGTCCTCCTTCTGTTTGCCTGCTGTGTGACCCATAACAAAGAATTTGCTCTTCCTGACTTTGCTTTAACTCGCCTATAAAATAAGGAAGAAACAGCACCTTGGGAGTAGAGTTGATGTGGGGATTAAATGAGATACTCGATATAAAGTGCATAGCACAGTGCCTAGCCCGTGGTAAGTACCCAAAGAGCATAAACTGTGGTTAATAACAATTATGTTGTTTTTAGTATTGCTGTCACCTGCCTGTGATGGAGAGAGACATCAGAACAGACAATGCCAATGAACATGCAAAGATGGAAGAGGAGGCAAGCAGAAGGAATTCAGGGCCAGTGACAAACATGGGACACTTGAGGGACATTTGCTACAGGTTGTGTCAGGAAAGGAGAGCAAGAAAAAGAAAGAAAAAAAGAGAAAGAGAAAAATAAGGAATGCAAGCCATAAAACTGGGAGAGTGTTGAAGCAGGCAGGAAAGCCAATCCAAGGGGTGTGTCACAGAGAACATGCCATTTTCTGGGGCTGACTTGGGCTCAGCGGGGGCAGCGAAGTCCACACATGTACGTGAGAACAAGGAGGGGCACAGCAAGCCGGGCAGGTGAGGCAGCGTGTCAGAGAGCCAGGCCAGAGAGTCAGGACTTGTGATTTCAGCACCTGGGAGCCACTGAAGGCTCTGCGGTTTGTTTTGCTTTAAAAACAAGAACCATCCTGATCAAACATGAACTCCTTTTCAAAAGTCCCTCCAGTGGTAGTGCAATGGAGAAGACAGATGGAAGGGGACAGTTCAGAAGGTGGTAGGTTTAAGGGAAAAGCATGAAGAGGTCCTGAATAGAGGTCAGGGCCGAAGTAAACTGTGCGAACTGAACCAAGTGCTTTCAAGGGATGGTGCTGTGAGCCGCACTCCAGGAGGCTCCCCGGGATGAGTCTGGGGAGATGGCGGGGACGCGCAGGCTCCAGGGAGACCAGGGGCTCCCTCATGGCCGGCTCAGGGGTGGTGGACCTGGCACACAGTCAAGTAGACATGCCCCATGACAGCTTGCCCATGGCGGCGCTGATGCCCAGGAAGACGCACGCCGTGACACCTGGCTCCCCAGAGTATGTGATCTCCACTGTCTTTGCACAAATTAGCTGACTTCCTATCATGAGTTTTCATTTCTCAGGGTGACAGAAATTTTTTTCTTTCTTTTCTTAATTTGTACATTTTGGCAGTACATAATGATCACATGCCTAGTGGGGGGGGGTTGGTACACGTACGTAACACATCTTAATTCTTTTTTCATCCCTTTTCCTCTTCCCTCACTTCTCCCTTTATTTCTTCATCCCCTTCCCATCTGCAAAAGACCTCTCTCCCTATTTCCTATGATCTTTTATTTTGCTCTTTATTTCTATTTTAGGTTTCTCATATAAGAGAAACCATGTAATATTTAAGTTTGTGGGTTTGATTTACTTCACTTAACATGATGGTCTCAAAGTGCATCCATTTTCTTACAAATGACTCAAGTTTATCTTTTTCATAGCAGAGTAGTACTCCATTGTATAAAAATGCCATATTTTCTTTATCCACAACTGTTGATGGACATATAGCTTGTTCCAAGATTTGCCTTTTATGAGTTGTACTGTTATAAATATGAATATGCATTTATCCCTATAATATGATGACTTTGACCCTTACAGGAAGATACATAGAAGAGGAATAGCTAGGTCAAATGGAATTTTTAGTTTTAGTTTTTTGAGGACTCTCTATACTGTTTTCCATAGTGGTTGTACAGTGGTATCTTGCCTCGCAAACACTTTTGTTTCCAAACAATATGGTTCGCAAACAGTGTTTGGCAAAATGTTGGTTTTGTTTGTATACTCTGCATAGGGTGAAAAACACAACCATGGCTGTCTTTCCCACACAAACACAAATGGGGTCATGTTTACCAAAGTCATAGAACAAACTAAGTTTGTGAACGGAGGTACCAGCAATGTTCCTTTTTCCTAGCAGCTTTGCCAGCATTTGTTATTATTTGATATCTTGATGATGGTCATTCATTCTGCAGTAAGGTAAAATCTCAATGTTGTTTTAATTTACAATTCTCTAATGGCCAGAAATGTTGCACATTTTTTCAAGTATTTATTGATCATTTGTACTTCTTCTTCTTCTGAGATGTGTCTATTCATTTCAGTAGACCATTTTTTTTAATTTTATTTTATTTTTATTTTGGAGGGTCTAATTTTTTTTTGAGTTGTTATATATTCTTCTATCCAAGGAAGAGCTGGCAATAATTTTTTCCTAGCTCTTCCCAGCTCCTTCCCATTTGGTAGGTTGTCTGTTCACTCTATTGGTTGTTTCCTTTGCTGTTCAAAAAGATTTTAATTTGATATGATCTTATTTGTTGGTTTTTGGTATTATTTCTTGAACAATCAGGATTCTGTTCAGAAGGTCTTTACCTACACCAAGTCTTTTGTTTCAGACCAAATTCCCTGCAACTCTAGGTCCTCAGCCCTGGGCACATTCAGTTACCTGTGGGGCTGTTAACAATTCGCAAGGTGCGATCTCCTGAAGATTCTGATGTAAGTGGTCTGGGGCAAAGCTGAGGCTTGGGGAAGATTCATTCCCCCACACAGCCTGTCTGTAGTCTTTCACGCTTAAGGTTCTCACTGATTGGATAACATCTGGCCAGGTCGCCTAGAATAATCCTTAACTAAAGCCAACCGATTGCTAGCGTTAAGCACGTATGCAGTGTGAGCCACATGTAGGACGAATGTTTACATTTTTTTAAGGTACTACAGTAAAGGTCATATTGCTGTGAATCCCCATCCCGGCACTCCCCCCAGCCCTGGGAGCAGCCTGGAGCTCCTTTGATGAAAGAAACCAGGCGGGCCGGGCAGCTGCTCCTCCTCACTGCACCCCAGAGGCTCTGGAAGGTGGAAGTCCTGGCTCTCACTTCACAGATGAGGAACCTGCATGTGAAGCCAAGAGTTGAACTCAGGTCCGAAGCCAGAAGCAGCATCGCTTCAGGAGCTAGAGTAAGACAGTGCAGTGCCCAAGTGTGCCCAGCAACCTCCTAGCCTCCGTTTCTGCTTGGTGATGGGGCCTGCGCTTAGTAGGGATACTAAGGTGTTGTGCTGACGGACTTCATGCAGATGAAACCCGGCTACTGGCTCTACTTCACAAGCTGCTCCTGGTTGTGATGAGCGGTGAATGCAGCCCTGCCATGGAGAGCAGCCTGACCTCACTCAGTCCTCTTTCTGACTTTCTGTTCAGAGTCGGGGCCCATTCTCCCCAGGCCCCTCCAGGGCACACAGAAGTGTCCTCCTCTTCTAACCTTAGGAAATGAGTCCCTAAAGGCCCAGCCTACTGCTGTCATTATGAAACTGGGGCAGGCGGCACTCACAGAAGGGGTGGGTGCCTGCTTTGACTCCAGTTCATTCTCCAACCCTGGTAGCTGGCGTACTGCCCCTGAGCCTTGGCTTTCTCTCTTTGTAATAGTGACAGTGTTCCCCATTATACAGAATGTGGGATGAGCAATAAGGACCTCTCTAGGTACCCCTGAGAATCCTGTGGCGGGGCATGAGCCAGACTCCTGTTGGAAAGGTGGGTGAGAGGGCTGAGTGAGGGCTGGAGGTGCCTTCGTATTGGTGAGTGACTTTCCTGGCATACAGCATCACAGGAAAGCTTTACAATAACATGCTTCCACCTTAATGTCCAAAAATAGCTATTCGATTCAGAGCAATTTTATAAACATAAGAAGAACCAGCTTTCCGCTGGGCTCTATTACTGGCTCTGGGGATCCAGGATGCATAAAGACACCATCCCTCGCCCTCGGGAGCTCATTCATTGTTAGAGAAGAAAGGCGGAGACAGACAATTACAACCTAATGGGGCGAGTGCTATGATACATGGCGGTTAGCAGAGGGTGTCTGCTAAGGCTGATGTCTTGGGGGGTCAGTGATGCCAGACTGACCTAGGCAGCCCTGGGATTGTCCCAAATAGAGGCCACGTGGCTGGAGTTCGGCTGTGCCTCCATCCTGTCGGGGCTTGCCTGCTCCAACCTCTCCCCTCATCCTCAGCCACAGATGTGCCTCTCAAAGACAGCTGCCTGCCCACTTCCCCAGCCCTGCTGAGTGTCAGCATTCAGTCCCAGGGTGCCTGTCCTCGGCCAACCTGACCTTGCCAGCAGAATCATCACCCACAGGTCAGTGGTAGGCAGGGTCTCAGAGTCCTCAGGGCCGCTCAGCCCAGCACACGGTGTGCTGGGAGCCAGCATGGTCCTTACAAGCTCATAGGCTATAAAGTCTCTACTTCTTCCTAAGGAGCTTGCTTTTCTGTAAGCCTGAGTTTTGCCCCAATTCCTATTTATTTGCCAGTTTTCTTATCCTGCAGCCCGGGGATGAACCTCAGTCATCAATGCAGAACCCTGACTCCCTGACTAGCCCATGAAGGCAAGTTCCTGGGGTCAGATCTTGACTTCTAAAATCTGGGGTGCTTCCGAGCTGCCACTGTATCCTCAGCTCCTAGCCCAGTACCTTGGCTCCACACGTTATTGAATGAGTGAAACCTGGTAAAGTACCATGGCTTCTAGAATTGCCGCTACCCAGATAAGTGCATGCCGTGTTCAACTCTCCTGGGATATCAGCTTCTGTCTGAATCAAGCCCAGATTTTGCCAGCCCCTTGGACACTGAAATCTGGCAGCATGGTTGTCTTTAAAGGCCACCTTTAAATTGGCCCAGCTTATAAATTCTGGCCTCCTGCTTTCCCCAAGAGCTCATTGCTGAGTTTCAGGCTGCTTAGGGTCCTCCAATGGAGTGATGCTGTTCATAAACAAGAGAGCTTGGGAACAATGGTGTCACCTATGATATTATTGTTCACAGGACACACAGGACACATCGTCTTCCAATATGTCAGTAAGAGAGCAGCCACACTGAATACCACTCAGTATTTTACACATAACAATTGACCCAGGGCAATATCATTCTGGTCCTGTTTCCCAGCGTAATTATTACTAGACTTTCCCTTCAGTCTCATAAGTCCCCTGTTTTAGATGATAAATTACACGGCCATCCACTTTTACCCCAATATTCAAAGACATTTTTCTTACAAGACTATATCTTCTAGTGCTCAGAGGCTGCAAACTACCATGTTTCTTCACTGCTTCCCTCAACTTTGACTCAAAGTCTGTGAACTTTCCCAGAGTGCATAAAGCATTAGAACTGTGCCAACTACCCGGGGGCGGTGAGATGATTTCATCTAGTTTTGAGTGAAGGTCTACAGTCCTTCTAAACTTTTGCTCTCTGCAAACCAACCTCCACATTTCCCACTGCACGATTCTGAACAAGTTCCCAATCCGCTGCAAGCAACAGAGGCCATCGTTGCCTCTTCGCTTTGCAAGCCTCAGGGTGGAGCATTGTTGGTCATCTCTTTCTTTTAAAATTCTTTGCTTGCATTTACCAACTGGTTCTGGTCCTTTGTTTCACCCTGTTTGGGATTTGTGTGTCTGCTTTCATGTATGTGTGCATGTTATATCTTGATGTGCCCCAAAGGCTCATGTGCTCAAAAGTATGGCTTTTGAGAGGTGACTGGGGTGTGGGAGCTTATAGCTGACTTGCTGTTGGGAGGCGGGGTCCAGTCAGAAGAAAAAGATCATGGCAGCATGGCCTGGAAGTGTCTATCTCCCTTCCCAGCTTCTCCTTTCACTCTCTGCTTCCTGTGCGCCATGCTGCAAGCAGCTCTCCACCATGCCTCTCCGCCATGCCATTCTGCCTTACAGCCAACTGACCACGCAAAAACCAAAACTTTTAAAACATCAACCAAAAAAAGCCTGCCCTTCTTTAAGTTGTGGGTGTCCAATACTGTGTCTCGAAGAACAAAGAAATTAAGAGAAAGAGAGAGAGAGTGACTTTTGTGTTCTCCACCTCGATTTAACAGTGTTCACATTTTGTCGTATTTTCACCAGGTTTTCTATATAACAAAACATTACAGAGAAAGTTACAATCCATTCTGCTTTCCTTTCTAGGTGAGCTACTTTCCTTTGTCTCCAGGGCCAGCTGTTGCCCTCACAGCATTTAAGAACACGAAAGAATCTGGGAATATCCTATCCAGGCCCTGCTTTTAGAGATGAGAAGACAGAGGGGAAACAATCTGCCCACAATTCAAGCCTCGGGTAGTCTGGGAGGTGGTTCGGCTCAGGGCACCGCAAGTGCAGAGCACTCGTGATGTGAAGTGCAGTGGGGGCCGGCTGTAGGGACATAGCGTGTAAGCCCCAGCCTATGTTCCCATGGGTTTCCCCTCCTGTGGGAAGACAGGAAGAGTCCGAAGGAGCCTGGATCCCTCTTGGCTCAAAGTCAATGCAAGTTGAAGTTTCAAAAGGAAAAAAACTCAAACCAGGGTCCTTAATACTGGAGGAGAAAGCTGTTCATCAGCTTTTCATCACTGATACCAAATACCTGAGAAAAACAAGTTAAAGGCAGAAAGATGTATTTCGACTCATGGTTTCAGAGGTTGCAGTGCATGGTTATTTGGTTCTATCGCTGTGGGCCTGAAGTGAGGCTGGATATCGTGGTGGAAAGGCACGGTGGAGGAAAGATCCTCAACTCATGGCATACAGGAAGCAGGGAGCAGACAGGATGTGCTGGCTGACTTCTTCCTTCTTCCCCTTTCCTTCCATCCAGGCCCCCACCCTACTGGGTAGTGCCACCCCACATGGAGGCTGGGCCTCACCCATCAGTTTGCTGTCCCATGTGCCAACGGTTTCTGGAAACACCCTCACAGACACACCCGGAAGTGTGCTTAACTAGTTTCCTAGGCACTTCTCGACCCAATCAAGTTGATAACCAAAGTTAATCTTCACAGAAATTTACATCTATATATTGGTAATTCCTCCAAATACTCCAAGTACTCATAAGACACAGTGAAATTTAGATGTTTCTCTGTCTCCCACACTAAATCTCAGAGGCTACAACTGCTCCCCACAAACTTTGTTATGATTTAGATCTAAAAGGTCTCAGGTGTGTGGGAGGTGATTGAATCACGGGGGTTCTATACTCATCAATGCATTTATCAATTGATGAGTTTGGTAGTTGACTGTGCTGTGAGGAGGATGTATTCTTGTCCCTGGCTCCTCTTTTCTCTCTCCCATCTTCCTGGCTGCAATAGATTGAGTAGTTTTCCTCCACCAGTGCCCTTCCACCATGCTATTTCTACCTCAGAGGCGGGTGACCATGGACTATATCCTCTGAAACATTAGCAAAAACAAACCTCTCCTCCTTTGAGGTGTAGCTGTCAAATATTTTGTTCTATCAACATGAAAATGTCTAATATGTACTCCATTCATAACCTTGATACAGGCCAAGGTTCTTGTAGCACAAAGCCACCTTCTGCTTCCCTCTCTCACTTCCTCTCTGGGCTCAGCTCCTAATTTTTAAAAAACAGCTTTTTTTGAGATATAGTTCACATACCACACAATTTAGCCATGTAAAACATACAAGTCAATGGTTCTTGGCATGGAAATATATGCAGCCACCACCATGGTCCATTTTAGAACATATTCATCATCCTGAAAAGGAACTCCATTCCCTTTTGGTATATGCATGATCCCCTCACCCTCCCCGGGGTACTTCATGGCCCTATAGATCACTACAGATTTCCCCATTAGGGGCTTGGCTCCTTTTAATGTTGTCAGCCAATATAGTGACTGCATTTTCTTGCACTTCTCATTAACCATCATTCCTCAAAGCCTGAAAAACTTGGAAGTCCAGGCGCTAACAAAGCAGACCAACTTCCTCCCTTCCTGGAAGATGGAGTGTGGTGCTGTGGGGGGAAAAGGGATTGCAATTTAATATCATCCCCATTAGTTGTCATTCCTGTAAACAACTCAGTCAGGACATAATTGAATTATGGCTCTAATAAAGGCATAATCAGTAGGCTTTGGAAAGCAAGATTACTTCCTCCTGGGAAGAGGGGGCAGGGCTTCACAGAGCAGCAGGACTGGAGCTGAGCTGTAGAAGATAAATATGGTGACCTAAGGGTCAAAAGCAGGGACGAGGCTTCTGAACGAGGAGCCCCAGGATGAAGCTGCAGGCATCTTTGGGCTGAGAGTGAGAAGGGCTGACTCTGTGGAACTGAGCTATGCAGGGCTACTGAGGGCTGGGGCTGGAAGGAGGAGACAAAGCTTACCGTGGCATCTCTCAACCTTAATTTTGTTATTGTGTCCTTAAAGAGAAATATTAAACTTTAATTGCCTCCTAATGCAAGAAATTAAATAGGAAGTGACTATTTTGTTGAGTAGCATCAAGTTTTGGTGGGCCACAAATGGCTATAATATCTGCTTTTCACTTCTCAAGAACAAATTTTTACCCCTCCGGAAGTGAAATGTCACCTTAGGAATGCACGGTGTAATGGATAGTTGCTGAGCACTTCCAAATCTTAAGTCTAAAATGGACCCTCTGAGATGGGCACTCCTGTTGCCATCTGCCTTGTGCAGATGTGGAAACACACTTGAACAACTTGCCCTGCACCCCTGCCAGTTGAGTGCACAGACAAGAGTCATTATGCAGCTCCACCGTCCTTCCTCTCAGCCGTGTATCAGGCTCTCTTAGGCCCTGAGCTACCCAACAGGGGAGTGACCGGGAGGCCTCTGTTCTCTGTCCCAGACAGGTAGGTATCACCTCTGCTGGCTGATCTAAATGCTCAGCCAGGTACACTTGGGCCTGGTCCTACCACACTGTGAGTGACCCCCTTGTAAACACTCAGAAGGATGACATCAGGCAGCAGAATGTTCTGGAAAGAAGCACGGACTTTGAAGTCTGGTCAACCTCAGTTCAAGTCTGGTCCTTCCACTTCCTAGCTGTGTCAACTCAGAACACTGAACTTGACCGGAACTCCATTTCTCAGTTTTCTTATTCTCAGGGTTATTGTACGTGTGAAATGACTCATGGAACTGCTATACACAATGGAGGATTCTGAGCAGGCTGGAGCTATTCTCAGAGTGGCACATCTGATTCTCTCTTTCCTCTCTGCTGGGAGAGGAAACAGTGAACCCTGGGTGGGTGGGCCGTGGGGCATGAGGCCAAGAATGTTTGTTTGTTCATGATAGAGGACAGCAGGGTGGAGGGGGCTGCTTCCTACAGGGCTGCTGACGGGAGCAAGGCCCAGCTCATCTCATTTGTACCAGTGTAGCAGGTGGCATGGGCACCCTAGGGCCTGGCAGGCGGAACGTAGCCTGTCCTCTCTGTCCTTGTCCTCAGGTGGTGCTCAGCTCCCCCAGGCAGGCTGGCCCTCTAGTTGGTCCAGACCCAGCCTCGGTTTTGAAGGGCAGTAGAGAGGCAGGCAGGAGCCCTCTAGACCTCTGTTCCACAATTACCTTTCCCACAGCAAAGCAATAAATAATGACTTACTGAGAACCTGTCTCAAAGTAAAAACTTAAAAAAGGGCTGGGGATATAACTCAGTGCGAAGTCCCTGGGTTCACTCAAGACAAACAAATGAACAAATAAAACCAACAAACAAAAACGGTTAAAGATCTCCAAGCCCAGCCAGCCCGAGGGGAACCGGTGTTCACTGTGAGAACTGGGCTCACGGGACCCAAGAGAATTTGGTAAGCTTCCCCTGACCCTTCTGAACTCTTGCTGGTGTCCTGGCTGCTCTTGGCAACCCACATAGAGGATTAATGTTTAAATTTAAGAAAAGTACTACCATAAAAGACATACTGCCATGAATCCTCCTCAAAACACTCCCCCTCACTTTAAACACACTTATCCCATCATCCTTGTCACTTTCTGAAGCAGTTCTGGAAGCCTCTTTCATGAGCGTCTTTACTAGATGTAACCAAAAATTTGGTGAATGCTGGTGTCCAGTGCCATCTGATAGAAAGAAAGACAGGCTCACAAAAACACTGTGTCCTCATACACCTTATGCATGGGGTCTGGAGCTGTGTGACTTCTGGATCATCCACAAAATGAAAATAACCATAAAAGGTAAATGTATTGAATGGATTCAGGACATTGAAGCAGCCACAAGAGCACAACTATCCGTGTTCCAGGAACAACCCCTCCTTTTCTCAACGTGGCCATAATAACTTTATACCTTCCGACCAGAGACCCACCAGCACAGCCTGAGGCTTCCCTTCCTCCCAGCCTGTTCCCTGAGCCAGCTGCTGGTCACCCAGAACCTCGACACAGGCAGTGCCTCCTCGGGGAAGCCCACCTTGACCTTAGACTGAATCAGGAGGTGTGCTGCCCTGTGCCCCACCCCTACCCCAGCCAAGAGTACGTGTGATAGATGATGATTTCTTTTTTGAGACTAGGGAACAGAACCCAGGATCTTTGCACTGAGCTACACCCCCAACTCTTTTTACTTTTTATTTTGAGACCGGGTCTCACTAAGTCACTAAACTGCCTAGGCAGGGCTTGCACATATTGTTCGCCTGCCTCAGCCTCCCAGAGTGCTGGGATTATAGGCATGCAACACTGAACCCAGCTGATGCCTAATTTCTTGTCAGTCTTACTGCCGGGACCATGAGTACCCCCAGGGCCAGGACTATGTCTTACACATCACTGGATCCAAGCACAGCGAGACATCTACTCGATACTCCATGAACGAATTCTACGAAGTGCTAGGGTCTCATACTGATGGGTTGGAAACCCTGTTTCAGAGCATTCCTGCCTTTTGGAAATAGAAGGTGATGCCTGATACCATTTGGAACTCATTGTCATGATGGCACTTCCTAGACACACCTGCGGGAAACACAAAAGAGAAGCTAATTCCAAGTGGGCAATTCCAAGAAGAATATGTGAGGGCAGGTGGCATCTGAGCTGGGCTTCCAGTGATGAGTTGATGACTCATGGGCAGACAGGAGGGGCTTTGCTCTTGACCCCTAGAATCAACAGGGCATCTGAGAAGTGAGAGGAGATGATGTGGGGAGCCAGAGTCTGGGCCACAAGGGGGCCTCCACTGGGGCTCCCACCAGGATCTGCTGTATCCTTCCACCAGCCAGGCCCAGCACAAAGCAAGACCATCAATTGCTGGTGTAGTCAATGCTGAGGCCCAGCAAGGATTTACGGTGACACACATTGATTTTGGCTCTTGGAAGGCGTCAGCAAACCCATAAATTAGAAGATTTATCTGCAGGTTCTACGGAGATAAGTGGTTTTGCACATAAATACCTTTCTTTTCTCTTTTAAATGAAGACTGCTAATGCGCTGAGGACATTCCCTGGGGAGGCTTTAAGGAACTCCTTTTTGGGATCAGTCCCAGGCAGTATGTGAGGGGCCCAAAGTGCCCTCAAGGTGCCCTGCCCTGGGGCTTCCAGAACTTGGTGTGTCACTTTGTTGTCCCCTGTCCCTAGTCCACCGTCATCTGAGGACGAGGACTGGGGTATTCACTGGCTCACTCACTCACTAATCAGATATTCACTGAAGGTCTGTCTCAGGTGCAGGGATTGTGGACCGATGCAGAGGTGAGCTCTCCAAGCTCACCCACTGGTAGAGGACATGGCACGGAGAAGTGGGATGGCATCAGGTATGATTCACACTAGGAAGAAAGTAAACTGATGGGAAAGTTACTGCCCAGGCTGGGTGGAGGTTCTCAGATGGGTGTCAGGGCAGGTACCGCTGAGCCAGGGAACCTCCATGGAGAAACCCAACCTGTCTCAAGAACCGAATGACTGATATTCACCTCAAAAGCACCTGCTTTGAGGGCTTCTTATCTGTGTTTGGATATCTTACTATTTTTTCACCTTTTATCATTTTTAAAAAGGAGTTTTCCATCTGCTTACTTTAATACAAGGGGTGCTTAAAAACATAGTGAATGCTTAAATTAAGAAAAAAAACTTAGTGTAGTAAAAGACATTGTCAAGAACAGAGGGATAAGTATGTTCAGAGTAAGGGAGAGTATTTTGAGGGGAATTAATGGCAAAAGTCTTTCACTGTAATAATTTTTTAAATTTAAACATTCACCATATGTTTTGACCACACTTCGCACATCCTTACTTAAAAAGTGATATGTGGTTTGCACTGGGTTTTGTTACCACACTGATTACTTGGCAAAACACTTTTAGACTTATTGGTCTCAAACAAATCGGTTTGGGGCAAACTGCCCTGATTTTAGCATCTCTTCTCTCTGCTATTTTTCAGAGACAAAGATGGGCTGGACACAGTAGGCCTATGTACAGTCAATGAGACAGGATAAGTCAGCCAAGGGTCTTCTAGAAAGATTTTCTTTGTAATAAAAAAGATACTAGGTGGTGCATGCCTGTAATTCCAGCTCTCTGGAAGGCTGAGGCAGGAGGTTTGCAAGTTTGAGCCCAGCTTAGGCAACTTGGCCACTTAGCCAGAACGTCTCTCAAAATAAAAAATATAAAAAGAACTGGGAATGTAACTTGGTACAAAGGCCCTGGGTTCTGGGTCCAGTCCCCAGTACAGAGAGAGAGAGAGAGAGAGAGAGAGAGGGGAGAGAGAGAGAGATCCAGGCAGAAAATACTCCTTTATCCACCTTTGCCAAAGAACGTGATGCCTGGATAAGAGCATCCTATCAAAGCCATTTCTAGCTAATTAATCAGAGAGCAAACTCAAATGTCAAGGACAAAGAATGAATAACCAAATTAACTGACCTGGACCATTTTCTGTCAGGCTTCTCTGCTTACATGAGAAAATGCATGCCCTTTCTTGTGTAATAGGTTTTGAGCTGGCAGCCTCCAGCAGATCCTTTTCAGAGATACCCAGCAGCAGACAGTCCATTCCTAGAGCCATTCCTAACCCAGGAGACTCCAGGAGGTCATGCCATGTAAGGCCATTTCTGCCAGGCAGAACCAGGCAGAACGGAATCAGTATTGCTTTCAGCTCAGAGGAGACACATTGACCAAGCAAGCATGGCTGAGCCTAGGCAAGATGGGAAAGGAGGTATACTTAGGTGAGCACTGTGGAAGGGAGGGGACAGGAAGAGGGTTTTAGTGGGAGTGCTGGGGCCCCTGGGGAAGACATCCTTGAGGATTGGGTGAGGAGCCTATCCACTCCATGCCTACACATGGGGATGGGGTAGGCACGGCCGCCAGTATCAGTATCTTGCCAAGACACAAGCGGCCAAGTCCACTGGGTTTCATAAAGGGATTATCACAAAGGTGATGGTGGGTGTGGAAAAATAGGTGAGGGCTGGTAGTAGCAGGGCACAATTGCCACCCTTAAACACCACATGGTACCAGGAGGCCTGGACGATGGTCCCAGGACCTTCCAGTTGGTGATGCCACATGATGCTACCAGATGCCATGAAATGCCACGCCCTGCATGACACACTGTGGGAGCCACGGGTTCCTGGGAGCAGACCCAGTCTTTTCCACTCTGGGGAAGCTCAGCCTCTATCAGCAACTAGTGTGTTCTATCAAGAGAGTCTCAGGAGCTGAACTAGGATAATTAGAACATCATTGTCATCATTTCAATCTATCATCTCAGTTACATGTCACAGTCCTCTTTCAGGACAGATCTCTGTCTACTTTCATATGAGGATGTGAGATCCAAAACTAATGATGGCAGAGAATTGGGAGATGTTATTCTGTGCCAGGACCTCTTCATAAGAGCCCTGGAAACGTGGCATCTCCTCCCTATGTATAGATGCAGCCCTGAGCAGCAGCACGGGCCATTAGCACACAGTGGCCGGCGTTACCTCCTGAGCCCACAGCTGAGGCACACCGCAGAACTCATGTTCTTAATGGCCACACGACAGTGTTGGCACGGGGCAGAGGAACCACACATCTTGGGAGAAGCTGGCTTCTCGCCTGCAACCTGGTAAGAGAATCTGACCAATGAAAGTTCTCACTGGAGAGGAAGAGGAAGAGGCAGAGGGCTTGCTCAGCTCTCTGGTCTGCAGGGAGTCCAAGGTCAATGGGTGGGTTGCGGAGAATGTCAGAGATTAGGGTTGGAGATAGGCTGAGGGCAGGGGGCAGAATCCTCCTCTGTCTTACCCTCCAATGACCATGGCACATGAAGGGAAGTTGAGAACATCCAGAGAGCTATAGGAGATCTTTAAGAGCACTGAGACTGACGGCCACCTCGCTGACCACACACAGCAGTGCCACCAATGCCAGCAAACTGGGATCTGACTTGGTGTCATCAGCACCACATATGAATCCCTATCCACCTGTCCCTGAAGGTCATGAAGATCTTAAAACTGGAGGCTGGAGGAAGGTGTGGGTGGGAGGGAAGGATGCCAAAACTCAGAAAAGTTACATGGAGGAAGCAAAAACATTGCTCTTAAACCGAAGAAGACAAAGCAAAGAGGCTCTATTAAATGGCGTGACTTGAGAGGAGGTCTAGAAGCTGCAGGCAGCACATACCCTGCACGCCCCACTCCCATCTAGTCTGTGTTTGCAGCAGAATCTCAGTGGCAGAGTGCACTTGGCTACTTCCCCTTTCCAAGGTTCTACTTTATCAGCTACAAAGTAGGGAAATGACACTCAGCTCAGGGAGAGTCTGAGTTTCAGTCCTATGGAACCTAGGTGGAACAAAGGCCCTGGAGCCCAAAGAAGGAACATCCCTGCAGGGAAGATAAGGGCAGTCCCATGGAGAGAGGAGGGCTTGACCCAAACCACACAAGGAAAGCAGGATTTCGATAGGAAGAGGTGGAGAGACTAGAGCCCCAGGCAGAGGGAACACAGGGACCAGAAAGGCTGGGCAACCCTGCTTAGCAAGTGTCCCCCCTGCCAGAGGGTAGCAGCATATTGAAGACAAGAGGGAAGGCAGGTGCTTGGGAGGTCAAGCCCCTAACTTTCATCTTTTGATTTTCCTTTCAAAGGGGCACCTGTAAATGCCCAAGAACTTTCTGGAATATCTGCCTGCAAAACAGTCGGTATCCTCTATCTTTTTTTAAAGAGAGGTGTGCTGAGAGGAAAATATACTCATCTCTTTCTCTCTTTTGCCAAGAGTGCATTGAGATGAAAGTTGTGCTTCCAGCCCCTGGCACAGAGGCAGCGAGTCCAGGGGCTACATCCGAGCTCCAGAACGCATTAGTGCAGAGCAGCCAGGGTGGTGGGAGCTGCCAGGGACAAGCACGTCACATGGAAAGAGGGAAACCTTCCCTCCGGCAGAGAGAGGAGCCAGCACCTCAAGATAGCAGAAAACCCAACACTACAGACTGTGTTGATGCCATCCTGTGAGACGACAAAGGGAAAATGGCAGTCACTCAGTGCCATTCCTGTCCCACCCCCCAGAGCAAATGGAGATTTCATTCCATTCTTTCAGTCACAGGACAGAAAGAATGGAGTTGAATGATGGCAAAATTGTGCTCAGCTCTGTGTGTGTGTGTGTGTGTATGTATGTGTGTATGTGTGTGTGTGTGTGTAGAGCGCCATTACTAATTCATGCAGCAGCTAAATGACTAAAGAGGCACAGCGCCCTCCCCCAGCCTCTGGCACCTGCTCCCTGCCACACCCGTCGGGGCACCACCTGTCTCGCTGTCCCTCTCTCTGCCTGGGACCAGAACCCCCTGCCTGCCAAGTCACACAGTGCCTGACATGCCCATGAGAAATGCTGACATCCTTCCACTCACCAAAAATCAAAGGGGCCACAATGTGGTGATTTATCTGCCTCCATTGTCCTCCTTGGCCTCATCCTGCACTCGGGGGACAAGGGCCAGCTGGAGATCTCCCTGGGACACAGGCTCTTGCTCTGATTGGTTCTGGCACCTATCAGATGCTACCCTGGACATCACCCCCCGGGACTGGCCCTCAGGGTGGCCCAGGTACTGCTTGAGGCCCCTGGGGGAGACTGCAGACAGGATGATGAATGTGTGTTCTCTCCTCCCTCCTACTCTCACCCTAATTCTTGGCACATTTTGTCCCAGCAAACCTCGAGGCAGATTTCCGCATTCTTTTTTTTTTTTTTTTTTTTTTTTTTTTGTGGCAGGGATCAAACTCAGGGCCTTGTGCTAGCTAGGCAAGCACTCTAAGCATGGAGCTAAGTCCCCAGCCTCAGATTTTCCCATTCTTGCATTGAAAAGTGACAGGCCATCAACTGCCCTGGCTCCACTATCCTCCAGTTGACACTGATGCTGTAGCACTGGGGTGGCCATGCACCCCCATGGGGCCCAGAGCAGACATCTGTTGCTGACTCTTCCTTCCAGCAGGTGAAATGGCTCAGCCCAAGGGCAGCCTCTCTTCTCACCCTGTGCTCATCCTGTTAGTGGGACTCAGAAATCGCGAGCAGCCCACGGTAACTAAAACCAAGGCTGCCGGGTGGTGGAGGGGAAATGAAGATGTTACTGACAGTGTCAGAAGAGATCAGGGAAGATTCACAGGGCAGACCAGGCTTCACACAATTTCTTTAGCATTGCTGTTCCTTCTCTCTGTACTCCCCATTAATTTGTGTTTCTCACTCAATAGACATTTATAGAACACTACCAGGTGTGGTGATAGAAAAATAAAGTGAATGTTTACATTTTCAAAATTCATTACAGTAAACAATACATTGTCATTCATTCCCCTTTCAATACTGTTTTGCTGCCACTTTGCCAGAGGGTGACCAGGGCACCCATGCAGAGGAAAAGCAGGCCCCGGAGCTGGCAGGGAGTGGAAAGGCCCAAAGGTACAGTGCCCTGAGGCTGGCAAATGCCTGGGCTGTCCTGGGACAGCAGGCTGGAGGCAGAGTCTGCAGGTCAGAGAGGTACTGGGCTAGGTGGGCAGGGACTGCTGGGTACTGTAGAGACAGCCTGGGGTTCCTCTGGGTCCCACAACCAACTCTGATCTGGATCATGCCTTCTTTGGTCTCATCTCCATCTGTGTAAGGTGGAGATTAGAATGTAATTCCCTCCAGGGCCGTCAGCAGGATGGTGAGGGGGTGGGTGAACAGCCGATCACATGCTCTGAGGAGTCACGGAGAGCAAAGCATTTTTGGACTAGTAATTAAAACATAATCCAGAAGCCAGGGTGAGGAGGAAGAGGAGAATTAAAACTTGTTTTAATCTTCAAAGCGTGTGATCTGAGGTTTCCGTGTTTGGAACATTTCAAAGCTTCCTGGAATCTTTATTTAGTGCCCAAGAGCTGGGAAAAGATGATAAACAGGCCTGCTGTGAGAGTCAGTTCACAAGCAAAGGAATCGCTGCACAGAAAACTGGCTACTTCTTCCTTGCTCAGGTGTGTGTGGTACACTATCTGAGATGTGGGGGGTATGAGAGTGTAAGTGTGGAGTGTGTGTGTGTAGCATGTGCTTTTTGTATGGGTAGTGTGTAGTGTATGTGTGTGGTGCAGTATATGGTTTTGCACGCAGTGTATGAGTGTGGTGTGAGGGTAGGAGTGAACGTTTTGCTGGCAAGATGTGTGTGTATGTGTGTGTTAGCGTATGTGTTTTGTGTGTATAATATGCTGTGCTTGATAGGGTATGTTTTGCATAAGGTATACGTGGTTTTTTGGTATGTGTAGACACGTGATGTGTGTGTGGTGTGTAGCGTGCATGTGGTGTGTATAGTGCGGAAGTGTATTAATCACCGTTCCTCCTGCTGATATAAAATACCTGACATCTGGAACTTAAACGAGGAGAGGTTTATTTGGTTCACAGTTTCAGTGAGTTCAGTCCACGACAAGCTGGCTCCAAGACAGAAATGGCATGGCAGAGATGCATGAGAGAGAGGCAGAAGAAGGGTGCTCACTGCATGGCAGCTAAGAAGCAGAGAGAGATGGGAGGAGGAGGGTGGGACAAGAACACACCGTTCCGGGTCACGCTCCCAGTGACACACCTCTTCAAACCAGACTCTACCTCCTAAGAGCACATTCGGCCATGAACTCATCAATGGATTAATAATCCACCCGTGAGTATGTTACTCCTGTGATCCAATCACCTTCCAAAAACCCCACTTCAGAACACAAGAGACTTCTGGGGGATATTCTAGCTATAAACCATAACAGGCTAAACCATAACAGGCAGTGAATATTGTGTGTGAGGTGCTCATGTGTGTGTGCGTGTGTGTGTGTGTGTGTATGTGCAATGTGTGGTGTGGTGTGATAGGCACAGCTCATTGGCTGTCCAGGTCAGCCCTGTTGGTAGCCTGTGTGCTGTGCCACATGCGTGTGAGCTGGGCACTGGGGAACTGCATACAGAGCACACAGAGCTTGGTCAAAGCTACATGTGCCCTGAGGAGCAAGTATTCTACGATGGTTTCCCCAGGACCACATGGAGCACTTTTGGAGAGGGAGAGCCAAATAAATGGCTGCTCAAGTCACTGAAAAAGCTGGGCTGAGCTAGACTGGCCAGGAAGGGGCAGCATCAGCCACCGTCCTCATCCACTGTCTGTGTCCCCAAAGCATCGCATCACCAGCCACTAGGTGCATCATTGCTCATTGTGTCCTTCCTGCCCCACTGCTCACTGACTGACTCCTGCACCCTGAGCCCAGCTGTACCAGTGGCTGGTGGGGACTGGCTCTCTCTCCTGTCCCACATAAGAAGGAAGGTCCAAGCACCTGGTTCTGCCACATTCTAGAGGACTGCTCCCTGATGTCCGGCACACAGGAAGAGCATGAGACCCGGCCCAGCTGCCCCAAGACATGGCAAAGCAGCTGTGTGACATGGGTATGCCGTGTAACCTCCCCACATCTCAATTCCCTTACCTGTGAGCAAGTCTTATGGGGGTTAGACAGATCATGATATAAGGATATAAGCAGCTTTTAGAAGCTGGAAGTGGCCTGCAGTTAATAGCCAGCCAGGAAATAGGGACTTCACAAAAGAACTATAATCAGCCAAGAACCCAAGTGAGCAGGAACCATGTTCTCTCTGGAGCCTCGAAAGGCAACACACCAACCGGGGCCACTTTGCTGTTAGTTCAGTGAGAACTGAGCCAGACTTTTGGCTCTTAGAACTGCAAGATAATAGATCTGTGTTATGAAAGCCGCTAATTTCATGGTAATCTATTACAACTCCCTGGAGAATCACGCCAAGTACTGATCAGCACATACCTGTGACAAAATCACCAAAGGGTGGAAGGAGCCAGTGAGAGGATGACAAGGATCAGTGTCCACCAATGGCAAGGGACCCAGCCTCACACACTGACTGGAGCACAGGCTTCCGCAGAGCCCTGGTCAGGAAGAAGCAGATGTCGGTTCCCAGAATCGTGGAAAGCATTAAATTTGTGAACTGAGGTAGAACTATGTACATCCAGCATTTGTATACAATATACATCCAGCAATTGAGGAAAGGTTACATAAACTCCACGGGACCACACTGCAAAAGACAATGCAAAAACTTAAAAAGAATGAGGTAGAGCTGAATGTGCAATGAAGAAAGTTCTCCATTTCTCCAAGAGGTATGGATGTAGAAACCGGCTGCTGAATAAGAGAGCAACGATGTGTATGCTTCGAAAAGAATATGCAAAGATTATGTGTGTGTATATTAATGTGCATGTAACACTGTACTAAACACTTACTTCCTCCTTGCCCTCTTTCTATGCATGTCCTTCCTGATTTCTTGTCTCCTCAGGTGTGTCCTGGATACCTCCTTCAGGTGGTCCTCTGTGCTACACTCTTGCTGACTTCTGGCTTCTGTGCATACTGTGTCCTTCATCTGGCTCAATGCCAGACAACCTTAAGGACATGGCTTTGGAGTGCCTAGCATCCCAAGAAGGCCTCATCTGGCCTTCTAGGACAAGTGAGGCTCCCTCCTTAGGGCCTCCACTTGCCTCAGAAATTTTTATTTAGGAGGTATGATACAAAACTATGGTGAATATTTGGAAGATCTTTTAAAATTTCATTATGGCAAAAAAAAATTGCCATTCATCTCCCTCAAAATACTGGCATTGAACACACTTAATTCACCATTCTTGTCACTTCATGAAGCACTTTGGGAAGTCCTCTTTTGTGTGAATGGTTTTAGTTGTGCTGATGTGGCTGCCTCAATGTCCCAAGTTGATTTAAAACATTAACCTTTCATAATCATTTTGTGGAGAGGGCTGGGGATTGAACTCAGGGCCTTGTGTCTGCTAGACAAACGCTCTACCACTGAGCTAAATCTCCAGCCCCGTAATCATTCTGACTTTGGCAAAGAGCCAGAAGTTACACCGTGCCAGATCCAGTGAATAAGGTGGATGAGGGCTCACCATGATACTTTTACAAGCCTGCTTTTCTGCTGAATGGCACTCAGCAGCAGTGTTTGCCACAGTTTTTGACCACACCTCAAAAAGACATGAAAGAGGACTTTCGGAACTGTTTCAAAAAGTAGCAAGAATGATGGAATAAGTATGTTTGAAGTATGGATGAGGAATATTTTGAGGGTGATTAACGGCAATGCGATTTTTTTTTCTTTTGATTGGTACCTGTTCTTTTTTTTAAATTATATTTTAGTGGTACATTTTAGATATACATAATGATAACATTCAACATAGGGAATTTGTACCTGTACATGATATATCTTGCTGCTTTTTTTCCCATTACCCTCCCTTCCCTTCAACAACCCCCGTTTATTTACAAAAGTTATGTTTATTACTGTAATAATTTTTAAAAATTGGAGCATTCTTTGTAGATTTTGATCACCACTTATGTATACCACTTGGTTTTGTCACTTCCCAGTGATCTGTCTGCCTTTCCAGGCTCAGAGTCTAGATGAGCGCTTGGATGGAGCCATGTCCATTGCTGCATGCCCATGCCCCAGGCGCAGTGAGTTCTCAGTAAATCCTGAGTGCAAGCTGAATGCTAGATTCAGCTGGGAACATAGTAAGTAGAATATTCCTCCCACACCTGGAGAAGCTGAGTCAGCTTACTTGCAGGAAGCAATCACTGAATATCCAGGAGAGAACAAGGTCAAAGTCCTCTGAGTTGAGCTTGTGATACCAGAGACAGGGACAAGACAGCCATCAGAAGACCAGCATCAGGAATCTTGCCAGGGGAGAGTGGTTTCGCTGGGGCAGGGGCAGGAGGTAAACTGACAGAGCTCCAGATGAGCAGCTCAAAGTGTGCATTTTAGAAGGGCATTGGCCAGCCTCTCCAGGAGGGACAGCTGAACTGAACAGACCCCCACTTCTCTCAGGGGTGGGGAGCATTTATGGCTTTTGCAAGCTCAGGAAAGACTGTGCAACTTAATTAAGATTGTCCCATCGTGGGACTGCCATCGGTTATTAGCATGAGGGCAGGCATCTTGGTGTGAGAAAAGGAGGGAAGCCCAGAAGGGAGCAGACCCTACACAAGGAAGAATCCTCCATGGAATGGCTTCCTGGGGGTTTCAGACCCTTACAGTCCAGGTCAGGAGGAGCAGGGAGCAGAGAAGCATCTGAATCCACAGAGAGCCTCTCAGCCTCTCCTGGTTTCAATCACTCAATCCTTGTAATTTACAGCAATTTAATTAAAGGATCTTCCCCCTTACAATAAAGCTGCATTTTCCTCAGTGCACTATCAAAAGAATTAGAAGTCACTAAAGCTGATCCAATTGTAGCTCTTCCCCTGAGAGACTGATGTAGAAAATTGGAACAGAAAGGAGCCCCAGGATGAGAGAAGAAGGGGAACCCTCAAAGCCACACACAGGGCTGGGGTTGGAATCAGCTCTTGGCCAACTCCAGCCACTTCTCTCTCTTCAACCAAGCAGAAAGGGCTGCCATAAACAACTAGTGCCCCTGGTTTATTCCTCTTGAAAAGGGCATATTTGTGAAAATGGAATTAGATTATAAGTGTAAAAGTGCTTGGTTCTGGAAAGCAAAATAAAACACAAATACGTCTGCGGTTGCTATAAATCTGGCACTATAGTTCCAAACATCTAGGACAAGGTGTCCATTACCTATCGCCATAGTCAATCTCATCACTAGGACTCAATACTCGACACTGACAAATCAGAAAGCAGGAAAGGTTTATCTTGGCTTCTGTGTTTTATAAGTTTCAGTCCACCGTGGGCTGGTTCTGGGTCAGAAGCAGCACGGGAGAAGGGCCTGCCATGGAGGAAAGCTGTTTACACCATGGCAGTCAGGAAGCAGAGACAGAAGGGTGGAGCCGGGGAGGGAGATACCTCCTTCTAGGTCATGACCCCAGTGACGTGCCTCTTCTGACCAGCCCCTACTTCCTAACATTACATTTAGCTATAGCACCCCCATAATTCAATCACCTCCCAACAGCCCGCGTATGAGCACAGGAGGCTCTTGGGGGACATCTAGACATTAACCATAACACCTATTATAAATAAAGTCTTATTAGAACAAAACCACACTCATTTATGCAACATCAGCAGCTACTCTCATGTTACAATGGCGGAGTTGCATAGCTGCCACAATGACCACACGGCACACACTGGTGCTACACCTACAGGTAACACTCCACAGGCTTCAGAACAAAGGAGATGAAGGCCATGGGCTGGGCACTCAGGCACTCAAATCCCACAAATGTGGTGTTCCTCTCGGAGTAGAGTACGCCACATCTGTGAAGTGGTCAACACGTCCTATCTTTGAGGACAGGGAGGCAACGTACGTAGATTACCTACCAGAGAGTTTGTGTAGTTGGCACTCAGCCAACACTTGCTTCACTGCCACCCTTCACTGTACAAAGAGGAAACTGGGGCACCAACAGCTTCAGGGATGTTCCCAAAGCTGCATTCCTAATTCAAATTGGATCACATCTTTGACTGGGGCTCACGAACCCCCTGCAATTGCACTATAGTTCTATGCGCATGCACATTTCCCGGGAGTAGGTCTGTGGCTTTCATCAGGACCCCAAAGGGCTCAGTGTTCCTGCAAAGTTAAGAGTTGTGGCTCAGGTCAAGGGCCTTTGGCAGATGTGCCAGCACCATGGGCTGCTCCTGTCTCCCCTTCAGCCCACAAAACTCTCCAAGCACGGTACACCCCAGTCCTCCCTCCTGATACCTAGAATCCAGAGGCAGCATTGAAACAGGCACAAGTTTCATCAGGACATTGAGCAGGTGAACTGAATGAGGAAAAAAGAGTGTACATTGTTCCTGCTCATCATCCTGTGTGGCCTTCCACATGCATGGCCCTCCCCAGTGCCAAGAGAAGGAGCTACAGTCGATGGAAGCCCTTCCCCACCCTCAAGTTTGCAGGGCTTTGGTCACAGAAGCCCCAGTTAGGCTGTGTTCAACCCACACAATTTCAACCTACCTGAAAAGACTTCCAGGAAGAATGTCAACTTCTGGAGGTTGGAAATTGTCACCTAGGGGTCAGTCTCAGTCATCTGGTGTGTCTCTCCTGAGGACAGCAGGTCCTCCAGCCCCTATCTGAGAAAAGCACCTTGCATCAGGACACAGATGCTGGCAGCTGCCGTGCGTCCTGCTAATCCTCCATCATGTGCACTGTATACTTCACAATCAGTGCACGAGGTCAGGTCCATGTCGACCTCTTACTTCAGAGGTATAAAAGGACAACAAACAGGGACAGGGACAGGGACAAGGAAGAACCAAGGACACAGGGCTTTCAAGTCTGCAGATCTGCCAATAAAAGCTTTGCTTGTTGCAAAGAGCTAAGCTACTTTCAGGTGGGTTTTAAGGTCTCAGGGGGCCAGGAACAGACTTGCAGCCCTGCAGTGTGCAAGGCTAAGGGCGCCTTCCTTCTGCAGGCCGTGGTGGCTCCTGGCACCTGACTCACACTGGAGAGATGATGGCCGGGTCCTGGGAGCACCACCGTGTGAGGGGCTGTCCTTGCCGTGGGGGTGGCTTTGCAATGATCCTTTCCAGATGTCCTTCCTGGCCGCCACCTAGGGTGTGAAGTCAGGAGGGTAGAGCAACAGGGACGAGTCTTCCCCAGCCCCACAGTGGTGTCTCAGCCTCATCAGGATACTCACCTCACCAACAGACCATGCACTGTGTGTTGGGCTGAGCCCCTTCCTGACACCTGTGCTGGACTTGCAGTCTCTGCTCTGCATTTAAGTCGCCCTCGTGCTGTTCCTCCTGGTGCCTACAGACGGAGAGCCCCTTCTAGGCAATCCACATCTCTGCAGCTCCTGTGACAGTAACTCACAGCTATAGTCTGAATGTTTATGCCCCCATCCCACCCCCGAATTCACGTGTTACAATCCCCACCCTTAAAGTGATGACATGATGAGATGACTAGGTCACAAAGACTCCACCCTCACAGACAGGTCAGTGTCTTATAGAGAGGATTGAAGGAGCTTGTCCTCCCGCCTGCCACCAGAGGATGCAGCTCAAAGGGGCTGTCTACAAGGAGAGGGCCCTCACCAGACACCAGCTATGCTAGTTTTCCATCTCTATAACAAAATACCTGAGATAATCAACTTCAAAAAAGACTGGGGGACTAAGGTAGGAAGATTGCAAATTTGAGCCCAGCCTGGGCAACTTGGTGATTTAAGGAGGCTCTGTCTCAAAAAACAAAAATTTAAAAAGGGCTGGGGATGCAAAGGCCTTGGGTTTAACCTGCAGTAGCCTTTGAATAGTCAGCGGTTCTAGTCCATCATCAACTGGTCACTGTGCTTTGGGCATGTAATCAGGTAGCACCTCGTGATGGGGACATGTGGAGGAGATGCCCTCATGACCAGGAGGCAAGAGTGAGAGCAAGAAGGGGCTGGGGTTCCAATCCCCTATACGCACATGCCCTCACTGACCTAGGACTCCCCTCTGGGCCTCACCTCTTAATGGCTGCACCACCTCCCAACAGCACCATCCTGGAGACCACACCGCTAACACACAGATCTCTTGGAGACTCCACATCCAAACTATAGTGCCTTGATCTTGGAATTTCTAAGCTTCAGAAACACGAGAAACATGTGTGCTGTTTATAATCTACCAGGTCTACAGCACCCTGTTACAGAAACCTGAAAGGTCAGAGACACCTACCTTCCAGCTACTCCACCATCTATGTCTTTAGCATGGTCACTGTAGAAGAGAAAAAATAGCAGTGATTAACCCTCATTGGCTGCTAGGCATGCCCCTGTCACTCCATTTTAGAGATGAAAGCACTGAGGCTCGGAGAGACCATGTGCTATGCTCAGTTCCTAAGAGTGAGCCCATAACTCCAGCCAGGCTTTGACCTCAGACGTGGCAGAGACTCAGTGAACTGCAATTCTGTTTAGAGTGCCAGCTAACAGGTTCCCAGAGCCTCTGGACTGGGTGGACTCCTCATTCACTGCTGCCTTAGTACCCGGGCAGCCTACTGTGACTTGTTCTGGCACTAGAGCCTGCTTACTGTTTCTCCTGTCCAAGTTCCCCCAGGGCAGGGCTGCTGCCAGGGGCACCTGTCTGTGCCCTCGTAGGTCTGATGCGGATGTGCAGGATGGAAGAACCAGGCCTGAGTGTCCTCTCCTCTCCCCAGTCTGTGTCCCCCAGTGGATGCTAGCCTGACACAGCCCTATGCCCACACAGACCTTTCTTCTCCCTTTGTCTGCTTCGTGATTGTTAATACGCCACATCGTCAGCGCCTTCTTAGCCTGTGGGAAGTGTAACAACTGTTATCTACCACGAACCACCAAAGCCTTAAATTACAGCAGGAATGGTGACAGTGATAGATTAGAATTTTTAAAATCAAACCCAAATGTACCCCCGTCACAGCTAAGAGAAGGGCCAAGTTGACTTGAAAATAATTTACTTAGAAAATTTTGTGATGCATGGTAAATTAAGTCCCTCTCAGTACATTTTTTTCCTCCAGCAAAGTATTAGTCTACTTAATTGATTCCCAAAGACTCCCTGCTATGACTTAAAACTGTTGCCGCTGTGGAGAGACTGATATAAAATTGGGGTTCTTCCATGGGCATGATGGACAGTTCATTTTGCAATTTTAAAAGGGGTGGAGTGGGGAGACAAATTTGGAATCCAATGGTCTTTCCTCTCCAGCCTTGAAAGAGGGAACTGAAGAACAAGGGGAAAAGCACCAGTGACAACAGCTAATGTATGTTAAATACCTATTACAAGGAAAAATTAATTCGCTAAATTGGCCTTGCAGATACAGGTTAAAAAAAAATGAGTCACTTTATCCTTAAAATGCAAAACTCAGAGCAAACAATGCAGCTCAGACTTGCTGCATTATTTCCACCTTGTGGCCAGATGGAAAGTCATGTCCACAGGTGAGTGCCATGGGCCGGGGCCGAGCCGCCCATCTTCCTGATCCTGTGCTAAACACCTTGAGCAGTTTGGGGGATCTCCTGCTCTCAGGGCTTACTCTATTAATGTCTTGTCTGCACACTGTGTGACCAGCCCCAGGTGGGAGTCCCGGCTGCAGAGCGACAGTCTTTGTAGATGGGGTCCATAGCAGGCCTACTCGTGATGGTTGAAGGGGTGCCTGCACCAACAGCCAGGAGCTGCCAGGAGCCAGGCAAATCCACTGCTGTGCTTGGCCTCCTCTCCTCTCCTCCACCAACCGCAAATGTCCCAGGGCATGTGTGGCCTTGGGCTGGCCTTGGCCTTCTGCTCTGCTCACGCTTGCTCCTGCTTGACACACAGTGACATGGTTCCCAGGCTTTAGCCCAGGGAGCAGATCCCACCTCTCACCCTTACCCCCGCAAACTGACCTCACCCCATATACCTTGTCCCCGCTCCACCTTCCTAGTGTCAGGGCTGACAGAGGAGGCAGCATGGCCCAGGGAACATGAAAGGCACCTGAGGAAATGAGCCTCAGCCCTGCAATCAGCTCCCAGATGCATCATTTTCTAGCCTCGAGTGTCACCCAAGGCAGGTTACTTACCTGGCCACCATCCTGTCCTCTTGGCTATAAAAGGGAGAGAAGAGTTGGCAGAGGGCCATGTTGGTTGCAAGTGTAGATCCTGCTGAGGCTCATTCCCTGGTTCTGCAACTTTCCAAGTGACCTGGAGCAAGTTCCTTAGAGTCTTTGTGGTAGTTAACATCCTCCACCAGTAAAATTCTAGTGATGGCACTTACCTCACTGGGTTGCTATGACAGTGAGAACAGCAATGGGCCTGGCACAGGGTAAGCACCACAGAAGTCCCTGCAGTCCAATCTTATGAAGACCTGGGTGGTGGGAAAACTTCTGACAATCAACATGAGAGCCTTTTATGGGACCTGTCCCATGTCAAGTCCCTAGTACATTTATATATAAAGCTAGGGGCCACCTAGTCTTTAAGCACAGGCTTTTGTTTGCCTGACACAAAATACAAGTTGAGTTAAAAAAATTTCTGAGGACAATGCTGAGGGGCCGGGGACCTGGGGAAGGCAGGAAGAAACACTTCCTACACCCCTGGACTGTCCCCGTGGCTTAGCAAAACTCCCTGGAGAAGAGTTCGGAGAGCCGGCCCTCCTGACGCACCATGGGGAGATGCCCACAGGGCACAGACAGCTGGGAACACTGGATCTCCTCATATTTCTCCATCACTTGGTGGCAGCTCACACACCGTGCACCAGGACAGGGCACTGAACACTCCAGGACTCTCCTCCTCCACCTGCACACCCTCTCTCCCCGCATTGATGATCAGAGAGACCATGGGATGGAGGAGATGGAGGGATGGAGTGTTTACGGCCCCAACCTAGGAACACCAGCAACTGATCTTTAAAGAGGGTGGGCCGCATGCTCTGCTAAGGGCTTCTCAGGCTGTTCCCAGGTAGTTCTGTTGGTAAGCCAAGGAGGTGGCAATTGTATTCAGACCTATTTTAGAGATAAGTAAACTAAAACTCAGATCTAAGAGTTCTCTAAGGCCACTCGGGTGGGCAATGACAGGGCTGGGTGAGCCCAGCCTCTCTGGCTGCATCCTGGACCTCAGCCACCTCCACTGAGGCCACACTGCTGCTCAGGCAGGGCTTCTGACCTCCTTGCCCCAAGGTTTAGAGGACAAAATCAACACCTGTCACATCACACCCCAGCTCTTTGTAGACTCTGGCTTCTGGCTGACCTTTCTACCCTTCCCTTTGGCAGGCCAAACAGAAATGCTCTTCACCCACCTCCCACCTGGCTGCACCCACCACAGCAGGCAGCTCCACCGCTGCCCTTTGGAATTCCCTTCATGCTGCTTTCTACCGCAAACTGTACGTCACATATCGCCAGTATCTTCCCTAACTCAGGCTGCCTTCCTTGGAAGACCAGAAGTGCTTCCTTGATTCTAGTGCCATTTCCTCCTGCACCTCCCCCACTCCACCCATCCCCTGGGCCTCGCGGGTCTGAACTTGTCCATCTGTGTCTGTATTTGCCTGCCTGGCACCTGTCCATAATTCTGCTGGGAGAAGGGTCCTCAGAGGACATAGCCTTGACCTCAGCCATCTGAGGGCAGAGACGTAACAGGCCCAGGGTAGGCAGGGCTCCCCTGGATGCCCCGTCTCCAATGTAGGACCCCCTGGATGGGGCCCGCAATCACACATTACTGCGTCCCAAAGGCTTGTTTCCCACTCTTCCCAGAGTAAAAATGGGGACGCTGCCACTTCTTGGCTGGCACCCAGAAATGGAAGCCAACCCAAGTGCTTTAGTGGGGAACAGGCACAGCTGGCCATAACGCAGGGACCTAGGTCTCTCGTGAGAAGGTGAATGACACCACACCCCCAGCAAGGAGCAAAGCACACAGGTAGCAAACGCTTTTATTCCATTCACCTCGCCTCTCAGGGGGCAAAGGGTAAAAAGTGCATTTTTCTTAAAAGTCGAATAATTCTAAAATGGCAAGCTGGGACCTTGTGATGGGGGAAAGGTGGTTACCTCACTTGATCCCAAGTACCCCTGTACTTGAGGATGGCGGGGCCCTGGGAAGAGAGCTGGGACTATCCCACCCACCGCGCCCAGCAGCCACTCATGAGCCATAAGGTCACTTGCTGTGTGATGGCTGTCTCCCTTTCACCAGACTGCATGATGGGCCCAGACCGGGATGGGCAGAAGGTAGGGCCGGGAATGGGAGAAGATGCTGACAGGACAGGACGGTCTCAGTTTAGAGCTGGAAGCAAGGGGTGACATGGGTCAGAAGGGCTGATGCAAAGGTCCTTCCGAAGAGGACGGCACAGGAGAAGGGGATGAGTCTGTGAGTCTGTGCTGGGGTCCAGGGTCCTGTACTGCTGGTGATGCAGTCGTCTTCACCACCCAAACAACAGTGAGCAGAGTCCCACCTGCGCCATGGGACGGGCAGGCAGAGGGTAGTGCTACCATGCAGGCTAGGTGGCTGCATGGTCTCTTCCCTGGGTGCCCAGCAGCCTGTCCCGTGCATTGCGAGGCTGAGGTCCCCTAGAGCTCGTCGGCTGGCTGCTCCCCCGCCTGCTCCTCTACAGGCTGCACGGCCTCCTGCACGTAAACGATGAACTCTGAGGCCTCCCCGCCCTGTGTGTACACGGTCACTGTCTCGATGCCCTCCACGTCATCGGAGGACACCACCAGATGGTGCTGCTCGGCCAGCTCCACAGAGGCTTGCTGGAGGGTCTCCTGGATCATGACTGTGTGGTTGGAGCTGGGCTCCTCTTCAGTGACCTGAGGGAGGGCAACGGAAAGGTCACACAGGTCTCACAATAATGAAATCACAACTCAGCTGAGGGAGCAAATAGAGCGTGTCTGGAGCTCGTCTGTTCTGCATCCAATCCTCTAACTTGTGCTCTGTAACTGCCCTCGTGCGTATCTTATGGATGAAGAGAGCAAGCCTCCGTGATACAAAGGAAGATGGCCAGGGCTGCTCGCTATGGCAAATAAAACCCAAGTCCAAGCTCCTTTCCTGATGGCAAGCTTCCTTCAGTGGTTTCCAGGAGGCGTAGAGGCTGAGCGTTGGCTGGAGGGTGAGGCAGGAGGAAAGAAAGTTCCAGGATAGGTAGACAACTTAGCACAACTCTGCCTCAAAATTTAAAAAAGAAGAGGGTAGGGATGACTCAGTGGTAGAGGGTCCCTGGGTTTGATCTCCAGTACTCTTAAAAAAAAGACTAAGCATTATGTGGGTTGCCTACTGCAACAGAGTCAGGCAAGGGGCAAAGGCTCCTGGAAATGTATAGCTAGTCATTTGGTGGTGCCAAAGGGACTAGGCTTCTGGGTCTTTAGTCTTTCCACACACTCTGGGAGCTCAACTCTGCATGAAGATTACCTTCAGCCGAGGAACAGTCAGGCACCCTCACATGATCCCCTTTCCCCAGGGTCATTCTAGACATTCGAGGAGAGCTTGCCAAGGGACACCGGCTGCCAGTCTGGGCAGGAGGACCCTGAGGATGATCGGGTGATGGAAGGGACTGCTGGGTTCCATGGCCAAGCCTTTCCTGCTAGCCCCAAGCTGGCAAAGCCCACATGAGGCCACATTCCAGCTGGTGCTAAGACCCGACATGTCCCCGATTCTTTCAGGTCAGGGCTCTTTTTAATAGCAACTGTTTCTGATCTTGAAAAGAGGAATGAAAGACATGGGAAAGATTTAGAAAGAGTTTAAACCCTAGAACTGCAAGAATGAGTGAAGGGTTAGAAAACAAGCCTACGAGGGAGGCAAAAGGACCTGGAGCTGTTCCGCTAGAGGATGAGTCCTCAGACCTGCAGGAACACCAGAGTGATGGATTTTCCCAGGGGGTCAAGTGGCAAGGAGGAGGAAGCCCACGCTCTGTCCTGCACTAACCTGGGCTGTCAGCGCCCCCTCTTCTTAGCTGTTGTGCATGAGCAATGCTCTGCCTAAAACCCTTGGTTCTGTCATCTGTATAACAGGGACTAAAATGCTGAAGGAAGAGCGCAAGGAGATTAAAGGGGATTCTGTATGCAAAGTGGGTGTGAATAGCACCACTGCCCTTTTAGCCTCTTCATTCATTCCTCTGTTCATACCTTCCTAAACACTTTCTGCCTGGAACGTATCGTGGCATGTCAACTATTTCTTTCAGTCAATGAAACCTGTACCCCTTTTCCAGCCACCACTAGACTGTGATCTTCACTAGGGGCAGGGACTGCATCTGTCCTGTCACAGCAGTTTCCCCGGAGCCAAGATCAGTGCCTGGCACATGCTAAGAACTCACTATTTGTTGAACAACAATCTTTTAGGTGACGGGTGCTGTGACAAGTGCCAAGGTAGCACCATAGTAGAAAATCACAGTCCCTCAAGGAATTCAGAGTCTGCAGGGCAGGCACACAGCAGAGAGCACAGCTGCATTGCAGCTTATGGCAGAGGTCCCCGAGGAGCTGTGGAGTGGGTGCCAGGCAGGTGGAGGGAGGGAACCAGGACTTCCAAAAGATGTGGGGTTTGCTCAAGCAGTCACCACAAGCTCCCACTCATGAGGCTTTGGATGGCTGTCCTGGCTCATGACTGATACGGGGCAGTTTCCTACTCCTTGCCCCACCCATCTATGACATACCAGAACCACACATTCTCCGGGATGGGCTGTGTCAACAGGTGGATCATATTTAATCCTGAGCGAAAAATGGAAAAGGTACCTTTGGGTGGGTCCCAGAGGTTCTAAGGGAGTAGAAGAAAATGGGCTGATAGAGTTCACCAGAAACTAGAGAGATACTCCCAGTGGAAGCTATTAATACATTTAGCTTTATTTTTTTTTTTTTTTTTTAGTAAACCAATACTTTTTCCCCCTTCTTTTACTATTTGCTTCAATTTCACTTAACTGGGAAAATGTGACATCAACCAGGACTTTAGAAGTAAGTATTGAGTTATGTGACTTTGAAAGAGAGAGCCTGGCAGAAGGCTGGAAGGGGAGGGAATATGCAACGAACCCTTTTTCCTTTTAACTGTCAGTAATTCTACACAGAGGGAGAGGGGGGATGGGTGACTCACATCAAGGTCCTCACATGTACGAACAGCCCCACCACACTCTAGTGAGATGAGATGAAATGAAATACTCTGGGACATGACACCATTATATGATTGTCACAAAAGCTGACGCCTAAAATGCGCAAGTATTCACTGAAAGAAACTTTCCACTGGCTAAAAATCCCCACCCTTCAACAATGCAAACAGCACCAGTGTTGACAGGGGCTAAAATCCTGCAAGGCTGGGAAAAAGCCACCTTTGTAAGGCCAGAGGCTCAGCCCCATTCCCAGAGTGGCGCAGAGAGCACACACACCAGTCCACAGGGCCAGCTCCAGGAGCTTCCCAGGTGACCAGGACCTAGCCGCCGTCACAAATGAGGTGATAACCAGGGAAAGACCAGTGTGCTTCAGCTGCTTGACAGCATGTCTGTCATTAACTCAGTCACATCAGACACTGGGAGCCACTTCGCAGAGGCAGCATTAGCCCCGTGGACAATGGGGAGAAAAGTGTTGCAAGCAGACAGAATGAGGTGCGCAAAGAAAGGCAGGTGTGGGCCCAACAGTCTCACTAAGGCTGCCAGCCACCTCCCAGTCAGTGAAGCCCCCAGGCAGAGTGCTCCCTTCCCCTTTCCAGATATTCCAAGTCATAGAGCATGCTGATACAACGTAGCTTCACTCCAGACCTTCTCCACTGCTCCACCACTGGGCTCTGTTTCCACCCTTTTCCCATTCCAGGATTCCCCACTGCTCTCTCGAAGGCCCTGCCGAACCTAGCGGACTCCTGGGTCTACGCCTTCCATATCTCTGTGGACACTCTGCTCCTGACTGAGCCAGAGACACCAGCCCTCGGCCACAGGCCACAGGTCAGTGCCTACAGAGGTGCCCGGGGCAGCTGCACACGATGCAGGAGCTGGCTGTTGTGTGGTCAGGTGGTGAGGGGGTGGGGGGGGGTGAGGCCTGAAATGAAGCTTGCAGTCAAATCTTGATGAGCCCTGGTATCAGCAGAGAGACTAGGGAGATGGCAACAGCTTTCAAAGAAGGGTCCTACTCACCTACACTGAGGAACAAGGCCTGTCCACCATGAGAAGATGTACAGAGGCTCAAGATCCTCTCACTGCCCCCAGTATTTATATCTGCTTGCTCGCACTGCCTTTTCTAAGTATTAAATGTGTTTAAAGAGCACCCTTTCTCCACCTGTTTTCTCCTCTTTCTCCAATTTCCAACACTTCCAGAACTTCTTCAGAAAGTGCCAAGAACAACGGGATAAGTATGTTCAAAGAGAGGGAGAGTATTCTGAGGGGGACTGACAGCAATGTGTCTTTTGCTGTAAATGATTTGGGTTTTATATAAACAACTACCATATTTTTTTACCACACCGTGTAAAGCTAGGATATGAGCACTGCACAGAAAGGGTTACCCAGTGGCAGCAAGCGGCTTCACAGAGGGGTTCACGAGGCCTCTGTGCAGTCCATGTGTCTGTTCTTACGCACTTTCTGCAAACCACACACTTCTTTCCTTGCTCCAGGGAAGCCAAGCAGTTTACCACACACCCTTCATCCCACCCCGATGCCTTGTTCTGATTATTTACACACATCTGTGGCTTGAGGATTTCTGTTCCCTTTTTACCATCCGGGTCACTGAACCTACTAGGGATCTCGTGACTCGCCTGAGGTCAAGCAGCTGCCGAGCAGCAAAAGCTGGTCCTTGGTCTGGGTGACCCTGAGTCCAGAGGTATTCCTCAGCTGGTGCAGTGTGACAGTGACCAAAGGTATCACGTGTCACAGACTGACAGGATGAAATTATTGCTCCTTATGCAGCCTAAGCAGACTAAGTCTGCCCGTATCACTCTCAACCATTCTCTTTCTTCAAAATGATCACTCTAGTGGCTTAATCTATTAGCACAGGCTTAGAATTGTTCTCCACAGCAGAAATAATACGGCTTTCGTGCTGCCATTACCCCCTGAGATGGATACTGCATTTTTCCCAAATGTTGAATCTAACACATCTTTCAGCTAAATTATTAGCAGCATAGATGGATTAATAGAAAACCTTAACCCATGGGACTATACCAATTACTCACTAAATCAGGGCCTGTATCCTGCAGTTCCACCCATCTCGAGTGTGCATCTGGAGTCTAGACTGGACCCCCGTCAGAACCCTGGGCACTCGGCAGGCTGCACTGACGGTGGAGTGGCTTCCCACAGGCATCCTGCCTCTTCCTTGGCTTGACCCCTCCTGGTCCACTCCCCCAGCAAGTGTCGGTGGGACCTGCAGGTGCCAGGCTGCCTCTGATGACCTCATTATCTTGCCTTTTGTCTGTTTTCTAGCTGTCTTATTTCTCCTTCTCCTCCAGATCCCCTTCTAGTTTCTCTATGGAAAGTCTATTCCTGGCACAACAACCCTGCTCCCTCCTAACATGCAAGAAAGTCACAGAAGTCCCTCTTGGTCAAGAAGCCCTTCTTAAGGACAATAAATCCCTGTGTCACCCCATGGTGCCATATGGGTGTCCTGCATAGGCTTTGAGTGACAACCTTCTTACTACACCAGCAGCTTCTTGGGAGCAAGGACAGCCCTGGCTCCTCTATGCCAGGCAGAGCTGCTCTCTTGGTAGACGCCTGGCAGGTGCTAAGGCAGAGCTCTGGAGCTGCCCAGCCAGAACTTGGAAGCAGGCCTAAAGACAGCATCCAGAGCAGCCATGTACTCTGGCCAACGCTCCCTTTTCTGAATTCTGCTGACAGGCAGCAGCTCAGGTGACATGAGTGTGGGGAAGACGGCAGCCTGTTTACGGAGGAGAAACCCCTTTCTCCAAAAGTCCTGAAGGTCCACCCATCATACAGGAGAGGAGTCCAGGCTGAAAGGAAACAAACTGACCTAAGCCACACAGCTGGGAACAGAATCTGGGTGTTCTGACTTTCAGTCTGTAAAACTCACCCTGTACCAGGCAACCTCACACTGGGCCACAAAGAAGCATGGTTACTGGAAGGACACAGCCAAGACATCCAGGGTAGAGCCTGGCTTATGTGTGGTCACTACATTGAGGGTACCTAGAATTACTGAACAAGGAAAACAGCCAACACATGCTGCTGAAGACGCACGTGAGGCCAGCTTTGAGGTGCCGAGACCACACTGTTTCTAACTGTCCTAATACTCTATAACAATGATAGTAAGGCTTGCTGTGCACCAGAAGCTGGGTAAATGTTTTACATATATTACAGTACTTAGTCTTCACAACACCCCAAGGGTCTTAGTATCCCAGCTTTGGAACTGAGGTTCCCAGGGGTGATGAACTGCCCACAGGTGCTGCCCACTAAGGCAAGCCCACCCTCCCCTCACCCCTACACTGTGGACGGTATGTGCAGGCTGTGCCACCTCTCACTCCCAGGTCACTGCCCATAGCACAGAACTGGGCAGAGCAAGAGGTGGCTCTCCATTAGCCTAAATGGACCCTACACAGTCTTTTTTCATGCTTCCATTGTCTCTAATAAGAGCACACTACGGAACTCTTCCATCAAACTTCCCTGTGCCTAAGAAACAGGAAGGTCAACCCCTCTCAGAAAGTACAGCCCTGACTTGTCCTTGGCACCCCATACTGGCCAGAAGAAGTGTCTCAGGGGGCGTCCTTTCAAGAGGAAGCCCATGGAGGAGGAACTGGCCCGTGGGACACCAGCTTTCCTGGGGCTACTCCTTCCTGCAGAAGCACTTGGCCTTCAGCACACAGCTCCCCCACACCCTCTGAGACCTGATCCCGAACACACACCCTTCTGCTTGTGAGCCAGCGCCAACCACAACCCTTTCTCAGACTCCCAAACAGCCCAGAGACACAGTTAAGGACACTGATACATGACAAAGACTAATCAGGAAGGAAAATGCTGTAGCTTATGGCTGAATCCCACAGAGGCAGCAGTGAGGGAAGGGGAAATGTTCTTACTGGCTGGGTATTGGAAGGAGCACTTTGCAAAACTCTGGTGGAATATAATAAGCAGCACATATTTGCATTACATCTTTCATCCAGAGCTTTCAAAACACTATGCAAAGGATTTCCAGGTGCCAGCTCTCCACTTGGACTGTGCTGGGGGCCACATTCTCACCAGCTCAATAAAATGGGGTTGAGGAGTTTGGTGTTGATGGGGCATCAGAACTGCCAGGCTTCTGTCAGGCCACGCCAAGCCCAGCATGTCATTTAAACTTGGCTCTGGGCACATGAATAAATGATGATACAGGAAGAGGAAAAATCCTCTTTTGGCCTTATAATGAAAAGACACATAGTGGGATGGCATTGATTTAATGTGTATTTGGTTTACAACTCTTTGAAGTAAAGAACCACAGGTGTATCTCCCTTTAAATGCTGCCCATGTGCCCACCAGCCCCCTCCTGCAGCCCATGGCCCTTGGCAGACCCCAGGAAGAGCATGGACACCTTCACATCAGGAATGCTAGCTGGAGGGTGTTGTCAGGACAAGATCGTCCTTCATGCCTTTCAGGAGAAAGAAAGTCCACCATCATCTCTGCCACTGTCATTGCCATGACCAGGTCCTTGCTCTTCAGGCATCTTTCACATTTCAAATCCATTTTTTATAAGTTGAAATAGCTTTCTATTTATTAAATTGTGTCTTGGGGAACAGCCGTCTCTCAGGTGTCATTAAAGTCTGCGAGAGGGAAGGTACCTGGGGCGTTAGTCCAGGAAACCAACATAATCCATCATTTATTCTCCTCTCATTGGAACACCTGCTGTTCAGGAATGGTCCTCAGGACCTGGGAGTCGGTCCCAGAGGCGGCCCTCTGTGACTAGGGCAGGCAGACAGGACTAGAAATGTCAGCAGGAGGACACAGATGTTGTCAATGTAATGAGCGCCCACCGTGGGCAGAGCTTAATGAGACCAGGCAGGGAGACGGAAGGAATCCAAGACAAGAGCCAAACTCCCAAGAAGAAAAGGCTAGATGCAGGAAGTGTGTGTGTGTGTGTGTGTGTGTGTGTGTGTGTGCGCGCGTGTGCGTATGGGGGACAGAGGGCTATGTAGGAGGTGTAGATATGCATTTGGGTGTGTGTATAGATATGTGTATGTACGCATATACACATGGGGTATCTGTATGTGGGTATCCGCATGTGTATACACAATGGTATACATGTGAAGATATGTGGGCACCTGTGTATGTATATGTGCATTTATATGGGTTATCGATGTTTGTTTGCATGGGCAAACATGGATATGTACATGTGTGCAGGTATATGGGCACATGTATATATGTGCATGTATATGGGGTATGGGTGGGTCTGTATTTGCATAGTATACATGGATGTGCGTGGCAAATATGCCCATATATGGATATTTGTATGAACATGTGTGTCCGCATATATGAATATGTATGGATATGGATATGGGTATATATAGGTTCATGGACAGTGCAGGTTGATGGGTGTGCTGTGTGTGTACACTATGCATACACATGTGTATGTTCAAGCATGTGTGCGGGTATGGGTACGGGCACAGCTTTGTACACAACTCTATACTTTTTGTAATGCTTTTGCATCTTTAAATCTCAACAAGGGCCTAGAATAGTGATGGCGAACCTTCTAGCACTTTCGCTGCTAACGAACAGCCAGCTGCGGCACGCTTGCCGAAGGTTCGCCACCAATGGACTAGAGGTAGAAGAAACCTTTCCTCGCATGCATGTGTGTTTCCACTTCCCCGTCTCTGTCTTATGACCTGCCTGCTTCTGTATGTGCAGTTGCTTCTCACAGCAACCTCACAGGTAGGCCTCTCACAGTTTACAGTGTTTGTGGACTCCTTTTCACTTAATTCCCACATGCCCGCTGAGGAAGACAAGGCAGCAGGGACAGCCCTTTGAAAAGGGGTGGCTCAGAAAACTGACGAGTTCCCTAAGCTGGTTACAGGTGACTCAGGAGTCTGAAGCCAAGGACACAGCCTGCAAGGCCCCCAATCGTCCCAACCGATCCTCTAGCATACTGTGATCCTCAGGATGAAGCATAAGCTCCTTAGCTGGACAGGCAAGGAACTTCCTAACCTGGCATCCCCTACACTCAATTTTGGTTCCTGAGCACACAGCTCAATCTTGCCTCTGAACTTCCACCTCCTGAAGCCCCCACTCCACCCTTTCCCTAAACAGCCTATCCTGCGCTTGGGAGCACAAGTGCAGAGTCCCTCCACCAGAAAGTTCCCCAGGCTCCCCAAGCCAGTGGTCCATTTAATGGCGTGTTGGTATCTGTCACAGATTCACCCTAATAAGGCACAACCATCATGTTACTCCTCCCTGAGAAGGCAGAGACCATGGCTTTCTCCCCCGGCTTTGCTGGAGCCTGGCCACACTGGCAAGCAGCAAACTGAATCCCTGATTCTCAAACGAGTCGCAGGATAAAGAACACAGGTGCAAGCTGCCTAAGCAGGCTGCTCTGCTGCTCAGTAACCACCATATAAGGCCCAGCCAGCTGGAGGAGAGGAAGGGAGAGGCCACAGCTGGGAGCAGGATGATTTCTGTTCTGAGCACCCTGGGAGTAAGAGAAAGGCATGTCAGAGCATCAGTGAACAAGCAGCTCAGACTCTGTGGTTCATGGTGGACTTTCCAAGAAAGAGCAGGGCCCTTTCATTTCTAAGGGCACCACAGCAAGAATGCTGACTGCCAGCTGCTCGCTGCTAAGCACCCACTGGGCCATCATCCTAAGGAAGCTGGCAGCTGTGCAGGCTGGCAAAGGTGTGCCAAGGCCAGAAGTGACAGGCAACAGAAGATAGCGGGAAAGCCAGGTTTAAAGTCAGAAGCAGGTATCAAGAGTTGGTGCTTGCTTTGGGTTGCTAGACTGGAAAGGTGTCACTCTCCTCAACTAGAGCTAAAGACATCAGTGACATAGCGGCACTTCTTTGCAAGATGAAGAGAAGGAGCCCTCTGTGTTGGGACACTGCTAGGCAGTGATCTAGTCACTGAACAAGCTATCGCTGACAGGCCACCCGCTTGTTGCCTTAGAGTGTCATAAGCCACATAGACTTTATTCCCACATATACCTCAGGTGACTTTTAGGCCCTCTTTTCTGTCCCACTGAGAATTAAGTACATGTCAAACATTTGTCTAGAGCCCAGCCATGGTTCTGGTCCAACAGGCATGCAGTGTACAGGAGGAGGTGGACAGGGCCCTCCTAGACTGTGCATGGGGTGTGGGCAGGAAGCACTCAGAGGTAAGGGATGTTTCCCTGAAGATGATGAGCCTGGTCTTCAACACTACAGGATTCACATGAGTCACAAGTATGAAAAGAGGTATAGAGATGAGAGAGTGACCCAGCAAAGGGAACAGCACAATTCAAGTCCAATATAACGAGCCTCAGGCAGCTAGAGCACCAAGTATGACAGGGGAAGAGATGAAAAAAAAAGAAAGAGGGCTGCAGAGATCTCTGGAGCCAGATCCTGGAGGACCTTACAGGTATTTAATGTAACTAAAATTAATGAGTGCCTTTCCATACTACGCAGGCTAGAGCCATGATCAGATACACAGGTTCAACCTCTTGCTGTGTGGAGAGGGGATATGAAGGAGGGGAGGCTGGAAAGACCGGAGGTGAGGGGGCCAGGGACAGGCTGAAATCCAGCAGGTGGGTACACAGCAGTGTCCCTCCACCATTACATTCCCCCCTCACCTGGCTGCCATCATGCTCTCTGTCCAACCCTCTGCAGACTTGTCCGTGTGCAGACCACTAATGGCTTGGGAGCTGCTTAGGGGATTAGTAAACGACACTTCCGGGTGTTTCACAGAGGACCCTTTGGGTCTATGTCTGGTCCCTGGCTCTTTCCCTTCTAGCACTGTTGCCCACTCTGCTTCTCAACTGCCACAAGCTAGACACCTTTGCTCCACCCCTAACCTTCTGCCATGATGTTCCTGTCTTAGAGCCAGCTGACCCTGGACTAAACCTCTCAAATTAAACCTCTCTTCCTTTAACCTGTGGGTGCTGGGTACCATCACATCAACGGAAAGCTGACTTACACAATTCTTCTGAACCTGGTGTGGTTCCCCAGCACTGAGCTTGAACCTTTTCTCTGTCCACATCCCTTCTTATATCTTCTCAGCCAGTCTCATGACTTCAGTACTGTCTTTAGGCTCATGGTATCTCTAGGCCAGGCCTTGCTCTGGAAACTCAAACCCACACAGTTCATTCCCTGTTCTGTGTATTCAAAAGGGTGTCAAGCAATCACCTCCAAGTAAACAGAGCCAAAATGGAACTATTCACTACCTACTCATCCCTCCTTGTTTTCATCTCAGCAAGGGAACATCCTGACTCTCCTCCCACACACTCCATGTCCAGAGCATGGGTGTGACCATCCAGCCCTGCCAGGAAAACATGCCCAGAACTCCCCAGTGCCCCGCTCCTCCACGGGCACACCTACACCAGGCACAGTGCTCTCTCACTCTGCCTGTGTAAGAAGGGTTCTCAGCTCTTATGTCTGCACCTCAGCTTGCCACCAACACCAACATAGGATGCGAAGTGCTGGATGTGACAGAAGTGCATGTAAGAGACACCAGCTTGGATCAACATGAGTATGAATGTGACCACTGTACAGTCAGCTTAGACTTCATTCGGAGAGGAACAAGGTCCCATCCCCATCTCTTCTCAAGAGCCCTGGGCTCTAGGACTTACTCAAAATCCATGCCTGAGACCAGCCTGGAAGAGGCCTGAAGACACATTAGACAATACTCAAAGGCTGACCAGCTGCAGGAAAAGTGGTTGGCATACACAGAACATCTGGTCTAGAGAAGATGCAGGGCTAAAAAGATGCTATGTCTTTAAATATGTCTGGGTTGTCATAGGCGGGCAGTCCTGAGGGCCAGGACTAAGTAGCTGGGGATAGAGAACACAGTTCCCCGCTGTCCAGAGCTGAAACAACAAGCTCCTGTTTCTACAGCTACTTAACTAGCTGGTCTGAGGGCACTGTGTTGGGATTCCTACTCAGAAGGGAGGTTAGGTCTGTCACCCTCTACTGGGGTCTATTCTTTACCACCCCAGCATTCCTAGGTCCATACAGCAGGGATTTCTGCCCTTTCAGAAGTCTTGAGAAAAGAGCTTCTGTCTTTCTCCCTGTTTCCTCACCCGCTCCCTCCCTTTCAGCCTGCTGTCTCCTTGCGTCACAGTTCTACCTCCATGAAGGAGGAAGCCCACCGACCTCTGAAGCAGAGCCCTTGACCCTTAACAGAGGTGTTCCGGATGTATGGGGGATGGTAACACACAGGGATGTCTCACATAACCAAGAACTGCACATCACTTACAAGTTATCCACCAGCTGTAAAGATTAGCCACTTAACTGTCCAATTATTTAAATACAGAATCAACAAAAATTGCATAATTTTGCTAATTTTTATAAGATAACAGGAAATATAAAAAGCAATTTTTTGGGGGGTGCTGGGGATCAAATGTAGGGCCTTGCGCTTGCTAGGCAAGCGTTCTACCACTTGAGCTAAATCCCCAGCCCCTCAAATGACAATTGTATCAAACTTATTCAACACAAGAATTGAATGGTTGAAAAGATGCCTGCCCGAGTGACACTCCAGATAGTACGTAAACAAATGCACAGCTCAAGGGACACTTGGGGTGAACTGTTAAGTGGCTAAAAAACAACAGTAACAACAATGGTATTTGTGATGTTCTGAACCTACAACCTCCCTGTCTCACACATAAACACAGCACCTTGTGTACAGAGCTTTCCCAAAAGCACTCCTAGTGTCCACACCGAAGGGAGATCACATGTGATTCTGCTCAGGAAAACTTCCAGCATTAGCACGCTGTTGTGGTACTTGGGACAACCCCAGACTCCATCTCAGCCTTGCTGGTGGCTGATACACCCACTATGGACACTATACTCAAATTCCCACAAACTCAGCAGCTTCAGACAACACAGATTCACCATTATAGAGCTCTGGAGTTCAGAAGTCTGAAATGGGGCTCATTGAGCTGAGATCAACACATTAGCAGGCGTGTTCCTGCCAGAGCCTCTGCGAAGAATGCACTTTCCCGACTACTCCAGCTCCCAGGGCCACCTGCTCTAGTGGTTGGTGGCCACTGTCCTTCTTCAAAGCCAGCAGAAGCCTGTATTTCTCATGTCATCATCTGGATCTGACTTTTCTCCGTATGAGGACAGTGATCACCTGTGGTTGCCTGTAGAATCCAGGATAATCTCTCTATCTTAAATTCAGCCAATTAGCAGGCTTCGTTCCTCCCTGCCATGTGAGATCTACCACGTGCATGTTCTGGGACACGATACAGACATCTTTGGGGGCGAAGAGTGCAGTCACGGCCGAGCATTAACATACTCAAACTCTTCACTTCTCCTTGGACATTAGAATGGTGTCTTTGCCATATGTGTACAGATATCTATGATTATCATTCCACAGCAATAAAAGGGGTGTGAGAACACATTTGTCCTCGCCCGGGATTAGTCGGCTACACTACACTCCCATCCACCTCACTCCCCTGGGAGCTACCGCTCCCATCACCACCTGCCTGCCTGCTTCTATTCTTCATGATTAAAAAGAGGGTGACACTAAATATTTCCTTCCAAACGGTCAACATCTAAGGACCTTTTCCCCTCACCAATTCCCTGTCTCCATGAGATGGGAAACTTAGAGAGCTGAAGACAGAAACCTCAATATAACCAAACCACAAGATGAAAACAGAACACCACAATTGAGTCTTCTGGGTGACATGTCCCCCTTTACATGTCCAGGCCCTGGAGAAGGAGTTTATTCTTTGTAGCAATTAGGGTTTCACTTGCTACCTAAATTACAATGAAGCCGTAACTTCCCCAGCATCCTTGGTGAGGGAGGCAGTAGGCCCATTTGATGAGATGCCTCCACAAGCACTTCTGCTCTCACAGGCCTCGGTGAAGAGCAGAGCTGCACGCATCAGAAACAGAGGGAAATGATAAATACAATCCTGAGTTTAGTGAGAAGTGAGAAGCCGTAAATGAATTGGGTTTGTAAAAAAATTCATAAATTCTTAATGCTAGAAATATATATGCATCTATAAGACAAAATAGGGGAGCAGTATCGGCAAGAAACTTGCGGAAATATCAGAAGATATGCATAGGCAGGAAGAAGCCATTCCAGACATCAAGCAAGATTTAAAGCCCTTTAAAAGGGAAGAGGCAAGGGAGGCAAGGGAAGCGAGGAGGGCCACGACGCCCCCATGCCAGGCAGGGCATCTTTCACAGAGGGAGACGGCACACTGCCTCTTGCCACCCTACTTTTCTTTTGTTCACAAGCAGACAGTACATACTTTTTCTTTTCTGGAATATTCCCATGCACAGTCCAGAAAGAAGCTGTAACGGCTGCTTGATACCAACATCTCTACCAGCTCCTGCAGCCCCGAGGTCTAAGATGCTGGACCTCCCTGTAGCCACTCCTCATCTGCTCAGCACCAGCGCAGGTTCCACCACACAGAGGGGTGCTGCCACCCCATGGACTGTCCCCAGCCCCAACCACCAGGAACAAGAAGAGCCAGCTTCTTAGCTGCTGAGAGATGGGCCTGAGAAAGGGCAAAGGGGTAACAGGCTGGCTGCCTCCTGCCACTGCACCACAGAAAAAAGACAAGAAGGATTCAAACTAGCCCAGTGTGCAGGACACTGGGGGTCTCTCCCAGCTGGCGCACCTTGTGCATCTCTGCGCCTCAGGAAGCTCAGCACTGTTCAGTTTGGTCTGAATAATCACCTGACAGGAAAAGATAACCTCCTGTAAACCGTGGTTAAACAGCGAGAGCGACACGGTTTCTTAGAGTGTGAGGAGACCCATGCCAGTCTCTACAAGTCTGCACCCCACCCCAGCCCAACCGAGCTGGGCTTCCCATGTGCTCAAACCACCATTGTGCTTAGCACAAGCACCAGCACACCAGGTGCACACAGTGTCTGCCTTACAGTAGATGCTTAATAAATGCTAAACTGCATGATTCCAGTGCCCGCGTACGCCGGGAGGTATTAAAACTGAACTGAAACAGACTGCGGCACAGTCTCAGTGAGGGGACGGAGGAAGGCAGCAGCTTCTCAGCCTGAGTGTCTGCTGATATTAGGCTTCTACTCTGCTGGCCTCCATGCTCACATGCACTGAGTTCCTGTTTCACTTGTGGGCAGGCATGCAGGCAGCTCTCCATGCCACATGCCAGGCCTTGTACAGCCCCCGCCCCATCGGGAAGTCCAACACTCACTGGTAGTCCTCAGGAAGAGGCACGTCCTGTCCCCTCTTCTCCCCCAAATCCCCTCCTTGCAGCTGAGGTCTCCTTCCCTTTGCACACTCCTCAGAGTGAGGTGGGTGCTCCACCCACCCGACTTTCACATAGTCCCCCAGGAGCCGTCCCAGCAGGCCTGGGCGCTCCTCATCGCCAAGGCTTCTTCAGCCCTGAGGGCAGGTGCTCCCTGCCTTCTGTGCCACACCGGAACTCCCCTTCTCTGCTAGCTGAGTAAGCACCTGTATCTTTCCTGGGCTGACCTCCCCCAGCTGGGCTGGCTGTTTCTCTGGTCTCTGACAGTGGGGTCTTCAAGCCTCTGCAGGTCCCAGGGAGACTCCTGGACAAGGAGTGGAGACAGAAGGTGTGCCAAGGCAGCCATAGTGTTCCTCCCTGGACCATATACAGCCTTGGCCCTGCCCACAGCAGGAAAACCAAACCCCAAGAGTTAGAACACAAACCAGTGAAATCACTCGTCACATTTATGAAAGTAAGTTCATTAACAGCATGCAGATCTATGAACAGAAAAGGAAATTCTCAATCCCTTCTCATCTTAGGTCCTAGTGTGGTTCTGACACCCACCCTACTATGAAACCACACAGGGACACCGCTGCCATTCGCCCGCTGCACGTGCCCACTTCTTTGCTTTGTATTCACTCTCAGACATGAGGGATCTGCTCAAACCCAAACCACTCTCAGACATTAGGGATCTGCTCAAACCCAACCCTCTCTCTCGGGTTCCTGTGTCCTGCCTGCTCAGAACCATCCTTTTCCTTAAAAACAAAGCATGGGGAATGTCCCTCAGTATCAGCCATTCTAAATCAGCCTCAGTCTCAGCTCAGGCTACTAAAACTACTAGTTTAGATTGGGTGGCCTATAAACAACAGAAGTTTACATCTCACAGAGTGAAGGGTGGAAGTCTGAGATTAGGGTGACACGCAGCTGGGTTCTAGTAAGGAGCCTCTTACTTGCCCTTAAGGTCTCACATGCAGAAGGAATATGAGCCAGCTCTCTGGGCTCCCCAAATAAGGACACTAATCCCATTCAGAAGGATTCCATCCTTGTGAGCTAATCACGTCCCCAAAGCCCCACCTCCTAACACCAGCCTCACAGTGAGGGTTGGATTTCAACACATGAATTTGGAGGAGACATAAGCATTCAGCCCACAGTGGTCTCCTCCAGGGCCTTCTCTGTGAATCGCTCAAACTGATTCAATACCTGGAGGTTATAAGGCAATAGGTTATTCTGAGCCATGATTGCATTAATTTACATAACATGACTGTGTATTTGCCTAGCTGGACCAAGCAACAAACTCTCTCAAGAAAGAGGTAGATCCTACTCCCCTGGAGTCCTGATGCTGAACACAGCACACAGACCATGCTTTCTGCTTGCTGGCTGGAAGCCACCCAAAGTGGAAACAGTATCTGTAGAATTCTGCATGCACATTAAGTGGCTAAGGAACTATGTTGTTTTTGTTATAACAGGAGCTAAGATTGTACTGAAGGCTTAACATGTGCTAGGCACAGAGCCAATCGCTTTATTTGTCTCATACAATAGCCCCACAGGATGTGTTCTATTATTTTAACATCTTACAGAGGAAGAAACAGAAGTTCAAGGAAAAGTAGGGCGTCCAAGGTCATGTGTCATTAAGTGACAGATTTGAGGTTCAAGCCCAGGCATTCTTGCTCCCTTCGGCCACTTGCTGCACTATTCGCTGTGCCAATGGCTTCTCCACACGGCCTGGAGTGACAGTCATGAGATGGGCTTCTTGGGAGACACCCTTGTACTGTCCACCTGGCAGGGCAGCCCCAGCCAGCCTAGAGGTCACAAGGAAGCCGGCCCAGGCCCACAGGTCGACTTCCTGACATCTGATCTCACATTCAAGGCATTAAGCACTTACACAGCCTCTAAAATACGCCAGGCCCTGAGCCGAGTGTTGGATATCCCAGAGGTGAATGGGTCAGGTTTTTGCCCCTCTCATGCAGCTTCAACGTGACAAAGAGAAAAGTCAAAGGACTATACCAAGATATAGTGTGTGGCATAGTTCCCCAGAACTGGGATGGGGGAGAGGGGAATGCTCTTGCCATCCTTCGTTTTTACCACTTCCCAGAGGAAAGGAGAGCTGCAGCCCCTGCCCCGTTTCAGACCCCGTCGGAGGATGCTGACAGCCCAGGCAGACCACAGATGGAGACCGTACTTTAAGTTTTTGCTTTTACATGGAAACGACTTTTGGATTTTCTACTGTCCATGGTCAGCATGGCATGATCTGTAGATCTTTCTTAGAAAAACTGGGTACTCCAGATATGCCTGGTGTGAGCAAAGGAGTGTTAGTTCTCATGTGACCATATTCAGTGACTGTATTCATTTTTTATTACTGCCCAACAAATGAACACAAAGGTAGTGGCTTAAAACAATCCCATCCTTCTGCTTCTATTGCTTGAATGGCTGCTGCCAGGTGGGGAGATTTCTGCTCTTAAGGCTCATGGATTAGACGAGGCCTTACTGATTAGCTTCCTATTTTAGAACCAAGTGTGTTACCTACAACCCAGTCCGGGAATGACAGCTCCTCATATTCACACGTTCTAGAGAACAGGATTCATACAAATCAGAGAAGTCAAAAAGAGAAAGGTTGCTACCAACAAGAGAAGCAGCACAGAGACTGGCATCACGCATTCAGGGCAGGGCCCACAGCTGGTGCCACATGCCTGAAGGCAGCAGTCAGACTAGTACGACACAGGAAGGGAAGGCAGCCTGGTGTGCTGGAGTGTGATGAGCAAGCAGAGGGGAGTGAGATCAGCGTGACACATGGTCAGGGAGTGAGAGAGAGGCAGGTGATCGCAGGTGACCACAGGTCCTTGTGGCCCGCACTAAGGTTCTGGTCTAAATTTAAAGCCCTGTGATCTGACTGTACTGTGAATGGTGATGCTGCCTTCCTTGGGAAACACAGATCTCAGGGCCAAAGAAGCAACAAGTGCGCGCCAGACAAAGGCAGACTCTGTAAACCGCGGGAGAAGGCTGACAGCAGAGAACAGTCCTTCTCAAGCTCTGAAATGCATCTGAGGTGCTCAGGGTGCTAGGGCAGTGCAGAGTATGACTTGAGAGCTCTGCGCACAGACGAGGACTCTGCATTTCTAATTAGCTCCCCAGTACTGATGCTAATGTTGCTGGTCCAGGGACCGTATTTTATGTAGCAAGGGCTCAGATGAAGTGGCAGTTGTGGAGACAAAGGGACTACTGGGGCATACTGTGGAAGTAAAGCTCACAGAACATGCTGGCAAGTCATATGTGGGGACTGAGAGAGGTGACTCCCAGGTCCTGCCTGAACACCCCAGTGGTAAGTGTTCCTTCTACAGGTGGAAAAAAAAAAATAGGTGGAGAGGAAGAAGGAGAAGGGGTGGCAAGGGGGCAGTCCTAGTTTAGGGGAGTTCCTCTGGCCAGGATGGAGGTTGCTGCCCCAGTTGGAAGGCAGAACAAGGGCCAGCCTGGAGCTGTACTGCTCAAGGGCAAATCCAAGGCTGGACTGCATCGCATCACACCTGGACAGGCTGACAGCTCTGGCTCCTGCCTGCTGGGGCTTGCACAGCCTCGGCCTTGGCCCCAAACCTGAAATAGACTGGACGATCTCAGCCTGCCAGGTCAGCTTTCCAGGGTGAAGCTGCAGGGAAAGGAAGGAATCAAATAAAACCCACCTGCCCTGGCTAAGGACACAGATCAGGAAACAGACACCAGGCAAACAGTAATAAACTTAACAGCATTAAAACTGAAAGTACGATGCTACAAATAGCACCAAACAAAACTACAGCTTCCTAGGGAATAATAGTAGAGAAGTGGGGGCTTAGGCAAAGGAAGAGAAGAGAGAAGCAAAGTTCAATAGACTAGCATCCTCGGGTTAGCAAGAGATGGGTTATATGGGAAATAATAATGGAATAAGAAAAGCCTTTATCCTGAATTCTTTCAGACCATTTCTCATATGACCACAGATATATCATAGGACTTATTTCTACTTTAAAGATTGCATAGAGTCACAGAATTTTCAGTAACTACTATGGCATAAGAGGTCTCAGCAAATAACAAAAGAGTTTTGAAAGAGTATGCAATTTAGAACATCAGCCATCAGAAATTATACCAGAAACAGAATCTCTGAAAGAAGTTTAAGACAAAGGAAAAGATTCAAACAGCTAAAAGATAACTAAGAAAGGCCTGCAGAGGACTAGAAGTGGCATTAAGTGACAAGGGAGAGTAAACCATTACCAAGATCCTGATGCCTTTTTCGTCTCTGCATCTATGTGCTGAAGGTCACCATTCAGCAAGAGCAGAATAAATGTTCCATAAGGAATGTGAAGTATGAGCACACTTTAAGAGGCTACCTGCATGTATAATTAGCATCTTGATATAATTAAAGTTGGCCAAGTCCCAGGATCAAATAATTTGTACTGCAAAGTTCTTTAGGCAGAAGCCAATGCTCATCAGCCAACCAAAATGTGCAGTAAGGGCTAGGATGGGGGGGAGAGTCATCAGTGAGACTTTGGTATTTTACAAAGATCAAAAGAACTAGGAATTGGACAATAAAATTAAACCTGGATTGTAGGCATCAGTTAGGAATTCTGATGGTCCGTGTGGGCATCTAACATCAGATCACTGAAGGGCTTGTAAAGTACCATGGGTACATGTGCTCTCGGTCCTTGTGACACAAAATGGACCTGACTGTCCACAAAGGACTTATAGGATCCCCTTGTCTTGCCCCTCCAAAGGCATTTGAATCCATCCCCACTGTAACTGTACTACTGAGTCAGCAGGAGTAGGGTAGGTATGACATTCCACCACACAGCAGGGACCAATGGAAATATAAGCAGTTATGGCACACAGAAACTGCAATTACAATCAGCTCTTTAAAAATAATATATAATATAGTACTCCACAATAATACATTTTTTTCTTAGTCTTTTGGGAAGAATTCCTTAGATGAACAATGACCAAAAACTATAACGGGAAAGTAGAGGAAATGACACAAGTGAAGACGTTGGGGATTCCTTGTGGTACAAGAGGGTCACCTGCTGTTACAGTGCAACCCTTCCCGGGCAGCAGGCAATGAAGTCAAGTGGGTACTGGAAGGCAAAGTGGAAGGAGACAAGAGTAGGCGACAAGCATGCCAGGACCTCCTCTTTTATCTCCACCACATGGACTGCCTTGAAATAAGAGACAGACTGTTTACAGTATGTGTCAAAAAAATGCCTTTGTGAGGAAAAAAAAGTAAAATTCTATGAACTCACCAGGTATTTTGCTTAATAGATTAAAAAAAGGAGGAGGAGGAGGAAGAGGCAGAGGAAGTGTTTCATAGAGTCCTTTTTGTGGTTAGGATAAGAGGAGAGACCCCAGTTTAGACCCACTTTATGACAATACAGATGGCCTGTATCTCCATACCGTGGTCTTTCAAGGGTACTTCTGCAGGTCTCTTGCAGTTACAATGAAATTAACACAATTGAGTGGATGTTTATATAATGACAATGAAAGCAGATGTTGCAGCCCTTTCCATATCCCCTCCCCATCACACTGCCAAAGTCTTATAAATGCTTAACATCATCCCCCAGGGGAGGAGGCCAGTTCCAGGCTCCCTTGCTGGCAGCTCCCGGGGGCCAGGCGTCTCTTAAACTATTCCTAACTTCCCTACAAAGAGGCTTCCCCCCAGCAGACACCCTGGTCCATGTGGAGAAAGTCAGAGGCTTTGAATTCTAACAGAAGTGGACATGCACGTCCTTGCCAACAGGCAACCGTGCACGTAGATTACATTTCCTTGCAAAAATAATGAACTGCAAATAACAGAAAGCAATGCCATTGTTGGCTGTCAATCAGCCTATGTTTTCCCAGAAGAACTGGAATGGCCTCTTGGACTGAGTTCTGCACATAGAAACCATGGAGTAACTGCTCCTGGCTTTAACCTCAGCCTCCAGGGCCACCCTTCATGTGTCCCATCCACAGGTGACCATGGGCATGTGGGAGCAATGGGAGAAGAAGGTGGATCATTTTGGGCAAAGCTGGGAGGGGTTGGGGATTTAGCTAGTGGTAGAGCACTTGCCTAGCAAGCTCAAGACCCTGAGTTCAATCTCGATCATTAAAAAAAAAAAAAAAAAAAAGCTGGGAATCCTGTCATCTTAGTCAGTCTCCTGTTGCTATAACAGAATACTACAGTCTGGATAAATTATAAACAATAAAAATTTATTTGGTTCACAGTTCTAGGAGCTGAGAAGTCCAGGATCAAGAGGCCCCAGCTGGTGAGGGCCTTCTTGATGCATTACAACTTGGCAGGAAAGCATGCAAGCACACACCAGATAGAGAGCACTCCTAAGACAATGGCCTTAATCCCTTCATGAGAGTAATCTTATCACCTCTTCAAAGCTCTCTCTTCAGTGCTGTTACAATGGCAATTAAGTTTCAACATGGGTTTCGGAGGGACATTCAAACCATTGCAGTCGCCTTTTTTTTTCTTTTCGGCAAATCAGCTCAGCATGTGGGAGAAGCACTGGGATTGTGAAGGAGATGTGGGCAGCATTCCTGCCACACTAGGCTGCAGGTCTGCATGGGGAAGGGAGCAACTGCCTGCATGTCAGAGACTGTCTTAACCTCGCCTTCCCGGTGTTCCCTGCCACACGGGCAGGAGGCACAGGCAGGGCAGTTAGTGTAGAGGCATCCTGTACATGGAAAGGAAAAAAGGCACAGAAGAGTAGTGACTGAGGGGCAAAGACAGAGGTGGGACAGGTAGGTGGTGGGTGGGACACCTCTCTGCACAGAAGCCAGGGGAAGCCAACTCCTGGGCTACAGGGAAGATGCTCCTCATGGACAGAGATACAGGGTACCACTGATAACTGTTACCTCTGATATAAATGTGCACCACTGTAGGAGGCACTTTTGACACCAATAACCACAGAGACTAGAGTAGGGTGTTGTATTTCATCATAACAATGGAAAGCTAATGCTTTCCTCCAAATAAAAGGGAATTCCTTCTTCCTAATGGCCTTCTTGTTTTTCTCCTGCCTTTGCTCTCAAGCTGAAATATGGGATCTTCCTAGTCTCCAGTGTGCCAGCATTCAGACTAGAATGACACTACTGGTTCTCCTGGACCTCCAGCTTGCCAGTTGCAGACCAGGGGATGTGTCAGCCTCCGTGACCACATGAACCAATTCCTTATTTTATAAACACACACCCCCTGTTGATTCTATGTCTCTAGACCACTCTCACTAATGTAACATGCTTTCTCATTGGGTCTCCACAAAGTGGGAATGGTAAAGGATCACAGGAAGGAGGTTTGACAAAGTGCATGCCAGTCATAGACTCGGGCTGGCTAAACTTCATCAGGTCAAATACAGGGGAAGGTCCTGATCAGTTCACATGTAGCACTTGGATTGAAGGGCTCTTCTGTTTTTCTAAAGGCAACAAATGGATGAATGAATGATGCACACTGCTCTACTTGTAGTTCAGGGATCTTCTCCCTCCACCCCAGGGGCCTATCAACATCTCAGAATGCACCCAGCACCCTTGTCTGCTACTTAGGGGTCCTACTAAAAAGGAACACAAACTTAAAAAAACTAGGAAAAAAAAAAAAAGAACCCTGGGTTATGAGATGTCTGCTGGCCTGGTGGCCCAGAGACCAAGGGCCATGATGAATGTCAGTGGAGCTCCTGAAGAGGCCCAACTGTCCTGCTGCATAACAGCAGCAGAAATGCTCAGTGCAGATCAGCTCCCTGGACTCTGTGAGTAACAGAAGAACCCAAAAGTATGATTTGTTAAAAACAGTCAAGAAGGCAGCACAGGTCAGGAAGCCACAGCAAAAGATGCCTTGTTCTGAAATGTGACACAAGGCCACAGGCGGGACTTGGAGCGGGCTGAAGGCAGAGGAACTTCTGGGACTTGGGAATACTGGGCCCCTGGTTAGGACAGGGCAGATCTTCTCCAGCAAGTGGGATGTTTTCTCCCATCTCCCCTGCCTCCAGTCACCCAGTGCTGACCACCAGCTCTGTCCCGCCTCTGCCTGGGGTCTTGCCCCCACCCAACTCCCACTGCCCTGGAGGCTCAATTTGGGCACCATGGCATCCATGAAGTCCTCCTTGCCAGCACCTCCACCTACCCCAGGATCCCACTGGGCACCCCCTGTTCTCTCTGCAGTGCTCCTGGGACGCTGGGTCTCCTCCACTGAAGCAATCATAACCCTCTATTGAAAGTGTTTAAGGTCTGCACTTCACTCTTTTTTCCATGGCACTTTTCACCTCCAACACACCATGATAATTTACTTATTTATTAAGTGCACTGGCTTAGCTGTCTTCTTAATCACATAAGCTCTTTAGCCAGATCCCCTTCATCTTATTTGTTCACTGAAATATCCCAAGTGCCAAGAACAGCATCTGGCTGGTAGGAGGAGCTCAGGTAGTACTTGTTGAATGAAAAGATAAACAATTTCAATTTTCCTTGCTAGATTGTCTGCCTCACAGAGCAGAAACTGTTTTAACTCTGTAGCCCTGTAGGGGAAGTAAATAACACCTCTGCACAAGGTGGGCATGTCCTAATCCCTAAAGCCTGTGAATATGTAACCTGCCATGGCAAAAAGAACTTTGCAGATGTGACTGCATTAAAGATCTTGTGATAGGCGGATTATTTTGAGTAAGTAATAGTGGACTATCCAGGTAGGTCCAAGGTAATGAAAGGGGTGCTGAGAAGGAAGAGGTAGAGCCTCAGAGTCAGAGGGAAAATTTGACCATGAAAGCAGAAGCCAGAGTGATGGATGTGAGAACTCAAGCTGTCCCAGCAGGCTTTGCAGAAGCAGAAAGGGAACCACAAGTCAAAGGATGTGTTTGGCCACTAGACATCAGAAAATGCTAAGAAGGAATCTTTCCTGGGGGGTGCAGTTCTGTTCATGCCTTGATTGTAGCACAAGAAGACCCATTCCAGACCTTCCAAAGATGGAAGTCATACAGTTTGCTGCTCAAGTCACTTACTGCGTGGTCATCTGTGATAGCAGCAACAGGAACTCAATCCAGGGAGTAAACACACTGTGGCTGCTCAGTCAGTGGCTGCTCAATGTGTAAGTCCAAAAAGTAGTAGTCTAAAACAAGACGTAATCCATAAGGACAGCGAAGAGTAATGCCAGCCATGAGCCAGCGGTTGTAACTACTGGTATTATTCTCCTAAGTCTTTCTTTTAACTAGTTGTGACTCAGACACTCAGGCTAGTATTTCCTATGCTAACAGGTCTATATCCAACTTAAGGAGTTTTATTAATCAAATATGTAAATTTCCTCCACATAAAATGTCATGGAGGAAAACAAAGAAACCCACTTAGAGAATGAAAATTGTTTGGTCTTAACACACTTAGTCACATACATGGTTCTCATCTGCGTCCTCCTTCCAGGCAGAGGAAAGGTGGGCCAGGGTTCTTCCTTCTCAACATTTCCAAGTGCTGATCCCACAGACCTATTTTTAATGCTAATATTTTCAGAAAGAGAAGTGCTGGGGAATTGTTGAGGACACATTTCTGTGTTCAGTGGAGAATTTAAGTGGGCTAAAAAGCAAGGCAAAAACAAACATAAATAGCTTTTTATCAGCTCTTTGTTTCCCAGCACTGCCCACCTACCCACACACCTACCATTATTTTCATTCCAGAAGCCAAAAACATGAAGACTTGGAGATAATCACTTTTAATTACCAATGATGGGTTTTAATATGAGAGACTTTTTTCAATTAAAGTTAATGAATCATGGGGAAAAAAAATAAAATGATATTCCGAGCATATAGCTACCTGCTTGTATGAAAAACAAAGCTTGACTTTTTTTATACCAAGAACCAACTCATGTACAACCTAGAATGGATTTTTGGCCCACTGGAAGATGTTACAAGACGGGCAATTTTAAAAAGAACTCAAAGTAAGCTATCCCGATAGTAATTTTAAACATTTACTCTGTAATAGGACATCATGAGCTTTATGATGAGGTGTTCTTGCTTTTTTTCTCTGTAGTACTGATTTATAGACTATAATTAGAGAATAAAAACATGAGGCCCACAATGCAGTCAAGTGTACTTAATAAGCATTTGTGAAGAAGCTACTCAAAGTGTCTGTGATCCCTCTGCCAGGAGCAAGAGGAAGTCCCTAATATCAGGGCTTCACACACCCACACAGTGAAGGGGAGAAGTATGACCTTCCAGCAGCTGTGCTCGGGCTCACATGTCAGTGGTTCATGACTGTAAAGTCCTAAGCTCGAGTTAATGAAAAGAAAAATGTAAACCCATGTATCTAATAAAATCAGCTATACTGCAATTTAAGTGATGGGCCAAATGCAATCAGAGGGCATTCTTTCACCTGAGAGAGTCTGAAGCATTTCAACTCTTCTGCTACAGGAAGGGTGACACAGCATGGGAGTGGAATGTCTACTCCTCTCATCCATCCACCTTCCTATCTACCATGTATCAGTGGGCACGGTGAGCGAGGACTGGGCCAGGCTGACAAGGTAATGGCTAGGACACCTGCCTTCTTGGGGAATGTTTCCAGATGCAGCTCCTCACACATGCTCCACAGCACTGCACTTAGCCCAGTGTTTGCAGTAAGAAAGAGTCTCTCAAGGGTGTCAGGGTTTCTGCCTCCTGCAAACACATTTTCCTTGTTTACAACAGCTGTATAAGATGTTTATCTGCCTCATTCCCTGTCGAGCCATCAGTCTAATGCTTGGAAGCATATCTAAGCTGTACCCTAATCTTGCAACCTCATGTACCACTGCATTGCCCATGATGCTCAATAAATCACGTCCCCAGTAGCAGCAAATCAATCCTGCTCAGAGGAAAAAGTCACAAATCACAGCAAGTAGCACCTTCCTGTATTCTTAAAAAGATTTAGCAAGAAGGAAACATCCAAATTTGCCCTGAAACTGTCCCAATTAGACCTTCCCTAAAGTACCAGGTAGAGCTGTGGACTCCATGTGTCGAGATGCAAGTGAGAAGTTCCAGAAGAGATTTATAAGACAGTCTGATGACTGCAAACTTGTAAATACCAAAAAAAGGTAAAATCTTTTTAACTTGGAAGTATATGGCTTATTCTCAATCACTGCAGACCACCACATTGCAACAGGCTGAAACACTGCCTGCTACTGTCCAACTTCTGTCCGAGACCTTGAGAGAAACCACACTGCGAAGGAGGGTGTGCAGAACTCATACTCCAAATATTGCTCTAGATACACAGAGTCATGTCCACAGATCAGAAAATCCAGAGTTGAGCTAGAATTTTCTAGTTGCCCCAGAGACTTACCTGTCCTAAATTTTATGCTTTGCATTGTGCATTTGGTCACTTAGGGGGAACTTATGATGATAGCACTGAGATGTCCACTCCTGACTCATTAAAGGCAGGCCACTGGGAACACATCACTTGAGGGTTTACACCTGAGACTTGTGTTCATTGTTAAGGCCAAGCTTACCTCTTCCTTAAGTGAACTGCTTCCTGTTTCCATCTTGTTTTCAGTTATACAAGGCAGTATGGTCAAGTTTGGGTAACATGTACCTCTTCCAGGTTTCTCCTGAGAGGTCACATAACTTCTCCCTGACAATCCTTTATAAAACAACACCAGCCCACACTCCTCCTCTCCACACCTCTTGCCTGTTACACATTTTCCCCCTGTACGTGTTCACCATTTGACAACCTTTACATCAGCCTTGGTCGACCCTGGTTTATTTGTGTTCTACCCTTTCCCCAATAAAGTGACCACCGTGATGGCACGCACTGGCTCTCTTCTAGAACCCAGCAACCATAACACTGCCTGGCAACAGTAGGTACCATACTCAATAAATACCTGGTGAATCATTCACTGAAAGAACAGATAACCATATGAAACTCTATGGCTCACTGCAACTTTCTTCATGAACTTGAACTTTGATTCTAAATTATATATTTCCCTGGCTCTAACATGTTTACTGCTTTTGTTTTCTGTCTTTAAAGTACTTGAGTAAGCTAGTTAAAATGTTTTGTAAAATGAAGCAGGTTGAGGGACTGCTGCCTGTGTGCAGCACAGGAACCGCCATTCCACGAAGTTCCCAAAAAGCAGATGGAAGCCCAACAGTGCGGCATAATCAAATCACACGGGATAGACTTGGGGTATATGCATTGCCTTGCATTTTTTGCCCTCCTCTAAACACAGGACAGTGCAGCATGCCAGCATCTTTTGTCGACACACACAGGGGAAAGTAACCAGGATGCTGCTCCCTCCGCAGTGGTCTATCAGTTTGTTCTCAGACCATGAGAGGATAAAAAACAATCTCTGATTGAGTTAGGAGCTATCAGGAACACACCAAGTGTGAATAAGCTCAGAATCCTCCAGGGAGAAACATGTCAGCGGAGCACACCATATCGGCTAATCAGAACCTCTGCAGACAGTGAGGAAAGGGACCACAGCAGCAGCAAAGTTGTAGGGGCAGGGGAGACTTTAGGTAGGGATAGAGCAGCAGACCCCTCGGAGAAGAGAGGTAGAGCACTTTGTTAGAAACAGAGACCAGCCACAGCAGCTACTTGTGTTTAACAATACCTGCGGAAATGACAGCCTATGGTTACATTTCCTCTTTACACTGTACCCTGCGAGGCTGCTTGTGTAGAAGTTAGAGACAAAAACAACTTGACCCTAGACTCTAGTGGAAAGTCCCCAGAGACCCTTCCCCATGTTCCCTAGTAACGAGCCCACTGACCAATCAAGTAGTGACACCCTTAATTAAGAAAGTTAAGGTGGGCCCCAAGTCAAGACCTATAAAAGCTGGGGGCTGGGGATTTAGCTCAGTGGTTAGAGCACTTGCCTTGCAAGCACAAGGCCCTGAGTTCGATCCCCAGCACCAAAAAAAGAGAAAAAAAAAAGACCTGTGTAAATGAACTGTGTCTGATGGTGACTTAGTTTTGGGTGCCCCTGCTTCTCTCACTGAGGGAAAGCAGCTTTATATTTGCTTTTGCTTCATTAAAAGTTACCTTCACTTTGGCACTTCAGAAGGCTGACTCTCGTTCAACCTTCTGCACTGGAGCGGGAGTCAGGCCCGGTTCCAGCTAGGCACCACCTCAGTATGTGATACTCCCACCGGAGGTGGCTGGGCCACCCAAGACCCCCAGGGGTTGTGTTAGTGATAATGAGTCAGACTGAAGCAATCCCACCTGCACTCTGCTTGCCAGCAACACAAGAGAGGAGAGAGACGTGCCAGTGGAGTAGAACAGAGGAGGCTATGCAAGGGCTGGGAAGAGCCAGCTCAATGTTGATCCGGATCCAGCTTTGGGCTGTCTTTGTCTAGGGGCTCCTGATGTTGAAAGCCCATAGCAACTAGGTGAGTGAGAGCCATGGAGACATACAGGGTAAGGGGACTACCCAGGCTGGCTGCCGAGGGGCACCCAGAGGGGCTGGCTGAAGACTCAGGTCCCAGCCCCCACAGCCAAAGGCCAAGATTGGCCTGCAAGTCTGTGGATCTGAAAGAGTAGAGTTGGTGCCCACTGACCCAACTGCAGGCTGGATGGGAGGGTCCTGCACCAGCACTGATCCTCCTGCAGACTCGATGTGGTCACCCAATACAGATTTGGGCTTTGATTTAGAAAGTACCATAGAACTGCAGACACCAGAAAACAACTGCAGGCCTCTGCTCAAACAAATTTCATCATTTTTTTCTTTCTTTCTTTCTTTCTTTTTTTTATTGCTTAGGTTTTTATCTCTGTTGTTTGTTTTGTTTTGTCATTGGTTCTTTTTTATTTTTCTCTTTTCTCAACTGTCTGGACTTTTTTTGGATTTTCTCATGTGAGTGAACATTGTGCTTAGTTTTTCCGGTTTGCTTTGATCTTTTTTTGCCTTCTCCTTCATTCTTTCTCTCCTGTCTTCCTCTCCATTGTCCCAAAGCTTACATGACTTCCTTTGTCCTTCAGCCTTACTTCTAATATTTTTCTCTTCATTTCTTTCTCTATTTTTCTCTTTATTCTCCTTAACACCCCAACCCAATAAAATCACTCTACTAAGGGGAGTACAAATTCCTGGTTTGTGTTGGATATTGTTATATAACTATAGATTTACTCCCGTGGTTAATGGCACTAAATTAATAATTACCACAGTTTGTCAGTTTCTAGGCTGTGCTTGATGCTATTGTTATTGCTAATTGTACTACTTTAAACAAGGTGTCATACCTGTTGTGATCGGTTCTACTGTCCTGTAATGACAACGCTGTGATTGACTGGGGTCATAATCGCTGCCACAGTCCAGTATCAAAGGACTGAGTGATAGGCCAAATAAACAGCAACTTCTCATCCCTAACAAAGTGAGAAGGTAGGATCTTGGAACAGACTCAAAGGCCAAGAGCCAGCTACACCTAGAAGACATCTCTGAAGAACAGTCATTCCTAGGGAGGCCTTGATACTAGTGATAAAGTTACCTAACACAAGCAATTTCCAAGGATGAAAACAGAAAACAAATGAAAAAAAAATAGAAAATGACAAGATGAGGAAGCAAGATGCAACCCCAGACCTCCAGCCCACTCAGGTCAAGTCCCATGGGACAATGAGGTAGAGGAAATCAGAAGCCACCCACTGGAATTTTCTGAAATGGTACCAGGGGAAGTAATAAAACAGGCAAATGAAGCTATAGAAAAAAATCAGATCAGAAATAATTTCTCAGGTTAAAAAAAGAGATTACGATCACAACGAAGGACTTGGTTAGGGCACCTAGAGTAGATACAGATTAAAAAAAAAGAGAGGAGCTAAGGAGAATGATGGAAACCATGAATGTCCAACATAGGGAAGAAATGGAATCCATGAAACAGATTTAAACAAATATCCAGGAGATTAAAAATTCTATTGAAAGTATACAATAGCTGAATGATCCAATGTGGGGACAGAATAACAGATCTAGAAGACAGGATTACAGTCAGTGATCATGCAAAGAAAGATTTCTTAAAAATAGCAAGGAACCACGAAAAATCAATCCAACAGCTGCAAGATGATGCAAAGATGAACAAAATAAGATTGATCAGAGTCAACAAAAAAGGAGACAGCACAAATGACATAAAAAGCCTGCTCACAGAAGGAATGGCAGAAAACTTCCTAAGCATGGAAAAATAATTTGACATGCAGATAAATGAGACACAGAGAACTCCAATTATCCATGACCAAAAAAGAAAAAAATCTACACCAAGGCAAATAATAGTCAAGATTCCAGAAATTCACCACAAGAACAGAGTATTAAAAGCTGTTGGAGAAAAGAAGCAAATCACTTATAAAGGAAAGCTTGTCAGAATCACAGCAGACTTCTCAACACAAACCTTTACGTCAAGGAGAACTTGGAGTGAAGTATTTCAAGTCCCAAAAGAAAAGAACCTCCAACCCAGACTGATGTACCCCCCAAAACTATCTTTCACAATTGATGGAGAAATAAGATACATCCATGACAAAGTACACCTGAAGAAATTCATAACCACCAAACCAGCCACTCCAAAATGTTCTGAAGGACATTCTAGAAAGAGACAACAAGGACTACAACTCCGGGAACTGCAACAGAATGAATCCATCAGGAAAGGCAAGTAATTAAACAGAGGGGAAAAAAGGGACCCAACGATAGGAAAATAACATGACAAGGATAAGTCAATACATATCAGTTATAACCACCAAAGAAAATGGTCTAAATTCACCAATCAAACAGACTAGCAGAATGGATCAAGAAACAAGATCCAACAATATGCTGTATATAGGAAACATATTTAACTCAAAAAGAAATTCATAGGCTGAAAGTCAAATGATGGGAAATACTTCATGCAACAGGAACAAAGAAAAATTCTTGTGTAGCTATTCTATTTGCAGTATTTCCATCCAAGACTGATCAAGACAGACAAAGAAGGTCACTACACACTTGTAAAGGGAACACTCCAAGATGAAGAGATGTCATAAATATATATGCACCAAATACCAGCACACCCAACTATATAAAACAAATGTTAATGGGCATGAAAAATCAAATAAGCACTAACGTAATTGTAATGGGGATTACGATACCCTACCGTCACAAATAGACAGATCAACTAGAAAACCCAAGAAATATCAGAAGCGAACTAAACCTGTGAAAACATGGACTTAATAGATGTCTACAGAGTATTCCATCCTACAATGTCAGAATATGCATTCTTCTCATCTGCGCATGAGATTTTCTCCAAAACAGACCACATACTAGCTGACAGAATATGCATAAGTAAATGCAAAGGAAATGAAATTATTCCATATATATTATGAGACCATAATGCAATGAAATTGGGAATCAACCACACAAGAAATCATAAATACTACATAAACATATGGAAATTAAATAATACCCTCCTGAACAACCAATAGGTCACAGATGAAATTAAATAAGAAATTAGACAATTTCTACAATTAAATAATAATGCCATTACAATATACAAGAACTTATGGGATGAAATGAAAGGAGTCCTGGGAGGGAAATTTATAGTGGTGAATTTCTGCCTCAGGAAAACAGAGTGATCTCAAATAAATAACCTAAAGCCAAACTTCAAGCTTAGAGGAAAGGAACAAGTCAAGCCCAAACCTTGTACAAGGAGGAAATTATAAAAATCAGAGCAGAAGTTAATGCAATGAAATCTAAGAAAACAATACAAAGAATCAATTAATTGAAGAGTTGGTTCTTTGAAAAATTAAATAAAATCAACAAACCGTTTGCCAATCGTATCAAAAGAAGAAAAAAAAAGATTCAAATCCATGCCATTTAAAATGAAAAGAGTGAAATCACAACAGGTCCTGCAGAAATCTAGATCATCAATACCTACTTGGAGAACCTGCATTCAAATAAGATGGAAAACACAGAAGAAATAGACAGGTTCCTAGGTACATATGAATTACCAAAGCTGAATCAAGAAGATATAAAAATTCTAAACAACCCAATATCATTCAATGAAATTGAAGATGTAATTTTAAAAACCTGCCAATAAAGAAAAGCCTAGATCATGACAGATTCACTGCTGAATTCTATAATAAATTTAGAGAAGATCTAATGCCAGTACTCTTCAAACTTTTTAATGAAATTGAAAGGAACGCAGTATTTCCAAACTCATTCCGGAAGAACCCATTACCCTGATACCAAGAGAACTACAGGCCAATCTCATTAATGAACATAGACGTAAAAATATTCAGTAATATACTGGCAAACAGAATGCTTTGATTACAGAGGATTATACACTATGACCAAGTAGGATTCATCCCAAAGATGCAGTGATGGTTATATGCAAATCAATAACTGTAATAAACCTCTTCAACAAAACCAAGAACAAAACTCACATGATCATGTCGATAGATGCAGAAAAAGCATTTGACAAAGTCCAACACTAATTCACGACAAAAACTCTACAGAAAATTGGAATAGATGGTTTTTATCTCAAACTGATAAAAACCATCTATGACAAACCAACAGCCAATATCATACTAAATGGTCAGAAATTGAAAGTTTTCACTCTAAAATCAGGAACAAGACAAGGATGTCCACCATCACCTCTCATATTCAATATAGTTCTGAAAACATTAGGCAGAGCAATTTGACAAGAGAAAGAAATAAAAGGAGTAAGGCTAGAAAAGGAAGAACAAATTATCACTATTTGCAGATGACATGATACTCTACATAGAAGACCCCAAAAACTCCAACAAAAGACTTCTAGATTTAGTAACTAAATTCAGCAGCATAGCTTGATACAAAGTCAACACTCAAAAATCAATAGCATTCCTATCCACAAATAACAAACTCACTGAGAGAGAAATTAAGGAAACTACACTCCTTATGATAGCATTGAAAAAATGAAATACTTTGGAATCAATCTAATGAAGGAAGTAAAAGATCTTTACACTGAAAACTACAGTACTCTGAAAAAAGAGACTGAAGAGGATATCAGACAATGGCAAGATATCCCTTGTTCTTGGGTATTCTTTCATCAATATAGTGAAGAGTTAATGCAATCCTATTAGGTATATCAGAGATGTACCAATAAAATGAATTTTAAAAAATGAAGTCGGAGACAGTAGACAGAGAGACAGGTATAAATAGATAGAAAAGATGCTCTAATGATCAAACATGCTGAATCCAACAGATGGTAGAGTCTCTATTGAGGACAGACGACAAATAAGCCAAATAGGGAAACTATTCATGTAGTAGAATCAGTTTCTTCAAAACTGATCATTCTCCTCCTATCCTGCATAGGATTGAAGAGGTGACATTTACTTGGGTCGTCATTGTGGAAATGCTCCTGGAATCTCTACCTGTCCCCGTGTCCTGCTAATCTACTACTTGGTGAGGTCTCAGGAGAAAAAAAGAGCTGCTTTCCACCACAGACATGCCCAAATGAGTCCACATCATGCTCATTTTCATTCTGGGATTCTTCAAAAGGAGACGAATGAAGAGTTTCCAGACTGTTTGCTAAACATACTATACCTCTTCCTCCAAACTCATCCGCATACACAGAGCTACTAAAAGTGCAATTCCATAATAAAGGGGGAGACTAGATCAATTTCATTGCACATCTACTATAGGCAAGTCAAAGCCCTGGAAACATAAGGGGGGGGGGGTTGGTCCTGGAAGGGGAGTGCACAGTTGCAGGAGGGGCCAATAATTCAGAGCAGAGGGATCTTACCTGTTTCACCACGGTCACTGTCCCTGGTGCCATAGCAACTACCGAGGCTACAGCAGTGGCATCGTGAGTCTCAGTGCCTAGCTCGATGATCTGTTGTAGTATGTTCACAGCTGTGGGGTCAAGCCGATCACCTTAGAAGGAAGAAGACAATAGGAGACCATTAAGGCCAGTGCACTGAGGTGCTTCCAATGCAAAACCAGCCTGGCTTCCCTTGGCTGATGCCTTTCCCAGAGGACACATGGATTCTCAGTAATCACTCATTGTGACAAGAGAAATAATTTGTTATGTTACTTTATGGCTTACCAAGCATTTTATGTAAGAACCTCTCAAAACCCCAAGCAACCTGTAAGGAGATGGCACTGTGATATTATCCCCATTTCACTGACTTGTCAGTTGGGCACAAAAAATCAAAGAGACTTGCATCAGGCCACTGAGGCAATTATTTCACAAAACCAAAATTCAAGCCCAGATGTTCTGAATCCCAATTTGGAGACATAAGACTATCCACGGTGTCACTCCTGAGGGTACCAGCTGACATGGTCACGTGCAGAGATGATTTCTCCTGAACACGTGGGACCTCCCATGTGTGGTCACGGAAAGTGTGCCAAATAAATTACACAGAAGATGGATAAAACATCCAAGGATGTCTCAATGATCCAACTGGGGGACTTGCAAACTCCCAACCAGTTTAACCTTGGGCTTTTGTTTTAACCATGTCAAATGACAGGGCTCCACATCATCAAGGCACCAGCTCAGTACACCCTGCCTGTTCTCTCAGTACACCCTGGCCGTCTGTAGCAGTCCTGAACACACCTTGACTCTTATTATTAATTCACCTACAGGGAGAATACCACTTGGTCTCCACACTGGCATAATATTTCAAAGTCTTTGTCAGTGTTTGCACCCCCATGGGACTGTGGGATTGTGGGTGATCATCTTCCAACAGGAAGAGGTTAGGGAGGAGATTTCAACTGCAGAGGAGGAAGAGCAAAAGTTGGAGGAATTCCCTCACTTCGGATGAGATCAGGGAGATGTGTAAAGCACAAGAAACAGTGCACAATTGTGTAGAAAAGCACTATCTGAATACGACTGTGGCAGAGAGAGCGATGACCTGTTTAACGATAATGCAATGACACATTTCTGCGAAATCCTCAAAAGGAGGCAAAACCAAGTGTCATTGGATAGGTTCCTTGTTATAACTGTACAAAAAGAAAAAGATTCCACTGAGCAGTGATTCCATTAATGACAGTGAAAGTCGTCTGACACAATAACCCTCCTCTCTCTTGTCTCCCTCACACCACCCATGAAGGTTTTCAAAGGTAAGTACAGGTTAGTTTATTTTTCTTTACATATTTTATTTATTTTGTATTATATTAAAATATTGTAATCATTTTTATATGAATATTTTTGGGTTGTGGAACACATCATTTGATTTTCCATTATTTCTTATGGAGAAATTCACTTTGATATATAAGTGCTTTGGATTATAAGCATGATTCTGGAACAAATTATGCTCACAAACCAACGTTTCACTGTATTCCCCTTGTAGCCCCTTCCTACAGTCACACATGTCCTTTGGAGCAGATAACTCAGACAGGCCTTGTGGCCAAGCAATCCCAGCATCCAAAGACTAGAGCACTTACCTGTAAAACATACCGAGGTTAGGTGTCAATTCCTCATCCACTTACTCCCTCAATGACCACTTATCAATCCCTAAGAGTCAGCTGGAACTGTGCTTCCTACAGGCAAGACCTAACACGACCTCCCTCTCTGCACCTTCCTGAGCTCACAGGTTCTTGACACACACTTGTAAGCAAATCGTGTCATCATCTATAGCCTAGTAGGTCCCATATCAGGAGGCACAGTTGGGTAACAGTGTAGGAAAGTCAGGTGGGTCTCCAGTAGGTAACACACAATCTGACTGTTGGAGTCAGGGCTAAGAAGAGCAGAGAAAATGATGTGGGGAGGAAGGCACCAAACCATCATGCCAGGGACCACTGGAGCAGCCAGGTAATGAATGCAGTCAGTGCTGAGAACCACAGCCCAGGGGCGGGAAGCAAAAGACAGGGCAGCTCAGGCAGCTAGGAGCTAGAGCAGGAGGGCCTGGCCTGCTGAGCTGCATGCAGAGTTTGAAATGTATTTGAAGGGCTTGACAGGGACACTGGAGGGCCTTTAGAAGCCATGTGTGTATGTGGGAATGAGTATGTGCGTGCACACACTACATTTTTAGGGATGAAGACAGATAGGCTGTTTTTTGCAGGTCTTGAGCAATCACTGAACACAGAGGAAGGAAACACAAATTGAAGCACAGGCTCAGGCTGGGGCCACTCTTAACAGCCCAAGCCACTCCTATCTGTAGCTCTACAACTCTTGTCTCTGAATTCCTTCCAGCTGGATGGGCAGTAGGTCCAGCCTCGCCCATTAATCTCCCTAACCAGATTGGCCTTTCAGAGCTGCGGTGCATCTTTCTAACAAACTAGCATGCGGGACTTAAAAACTGGATGAAAATGGTTTTTTCTTCACTCCTATATCCTATTAGCATGTGACTCATCAAATGCTGTGCTTTTAAACCCACTTGCTTAATCTCTTCCCTCAAATATACATGAAGCTGTGGAATGTAACATTAACTTGCATTCACAGAGCATTGGAAAAAGCTGTTTCCAAATACAATGCCCAACTGCCACTAGACTAGCATGGAGTCTGGTTATGAATTTATCTAAAATTTAAAAATCATCATATTTGATGTAAAAACCCCAGCTGGGCCTTTCGGGAGAACTGCAGGGTAGAGACTCAGTGAAGCTGGGCGCATGGGTGTGGATCAGTAGTCCCCCACTACAGGTGGTCTGCAGTGGGACCCAGAGCACACCACTGCCACCCACTGACACTGCCCACATGGACCCTACGGACCCTGGGAGGAGCCCCTGGGACGGATGACCACAAGGAAGTGCAGAACAAGGACTGTGCCCTGAGAGGTCTGGAGAGCCGGGCTCTAGGACCAGCTCCACCACCAGGAGTGGGCATGGGTGTTCCCCACCTAACCTGCCACTGGCAATGCAAGTCACCTGCAGAGCTGTGAAGAGTGAACAGTGAAATCCAGCCCTCTCATGGGCTATTCCAGGAATGAAGTATGTTATAACACGGAAAAATCTTCAACCCTGTCAAGAGGCACACCTCCTGCAGGGACCCTATTCTGTGCCATTTCCAGAGACAGAGATCCTGGTGCCTGACAACAGGACTGCTTCCCGTACTCTGATTGCTAGGTTGGGGGCTTTGATGTGGGTCAAGCGATGAACATCATTCACTCACACATTCGTTCATTCAGCATGTAAAGGCCTGCTCTGAGTTGTTAAAGAGAGGCGTGTCCTCACCGCTCTCAGAAGTGTATCTCAGGTCCTGGAGTGCAGCCACAGCTGCCTGCGTCCCCTGAACATCTTCTTCAGCCTCTGTGATGTGGAGATACTGAGTGGAGGGCTCCTCAGGAGTTTCTGCTGTTGGCTAAATACAAACATAATACCTAAGTGGCCATCTAAAAGATCACCAGTTACCCAGAACTTGCAGGAACTGTATTAAGACAAATACACAGAAGACAGGAACCATTTATAGTTCCTCATTTATGTGGCATCCCCACCCAAGAAATCAGCTGCTCCAATAAATATACTCCCCGAAGAGAAACCATCTCTTTGCAAGAACCAAGAACTTTGTAAAACCAACTTTAGTGATAACCACGGTTGCAGCAGACAGCAGAGTATGCTGTTCATAATCAGAGATTTGCAAGCTCAGATACTCTCAAACACACACTTCTAAAGGCTTCCCTTTCTCTTCCCACTGCTACCAACACTGCCTCTTAGACTAGGGCCTTGTACCGTGTGGCTAACAGAGGCCAAGGAGCACCTGACAGTAGAAAGGAGGGGAAAGAAAGCGAGGATGGGTGACCATATAGCATGTAAAAGCACAGGTCCTGGCACATGGTAAGAGTCCAGTGAATCATAAGCATGCATGCCACTCTTATCATCACAGGAAGGATAAAATAAACAAAAATCATTACAAGAAATGTATTTGCTAACTGTTAGGACTGGTGAGGGTAGAAGTTGAGGTGCCATTCACAGGTACCTTGTACCGAGAGGAGCACTGGGTCAGAATTTTCACAGAATTAGATAGTAATAATAATCTCTTTCCATTAGGGCTGGGGAATACAAGCAAAATATGAATATCATCAATAAAGAAGAACAAAAAGAAGGACTTTAGAGGAGCCAAAGTTATGCACTATAAGCACTCATCGGTAGGTGACACTGAGGTTCATAGCAGCATGTAATTGCCCTTTTACAGCTAACTGAGCAGTTTCATTTAGATGTTTCCAGCTTGACATATAGTAGACACTCAATAAATATTTGATAAATGCAGATATTAACAAAAAGAAGAAGTGGCATTTCCACTTTTAAGTACCATTAGTAACATATTAGCCAGCACTGGACGCGAGCTATGTCTTTGCCTGCAAAAGAACAAGACACACCCCGAACACCATAGCTCCTCATTCTGGGGAAACCATGTGATAATCACTTTCAGAAAGGACAGAGCTTTTCGCAAGGTATTCCTGGGAGCCAGGTGACAGCCCAAACTCCTGTCTCCTGAACTATCCATGTTAGTGTGAAAAACACTTTTACTATGTAGATCTCATCTCCAGCTCCTTCTTTGGCCTTAGAGTAACCAGCAAAACACTAACTCAGCTCCTTTCTTCCCGTCACTTTCAGGGTGACCACATCATTCACCTGTGACACAAGTTCATTCATTTGCCCACATACCTCTTTCCCCCTTTGGTAGTGCTGGGGATTGAAGCCAAGACCTTCATACTGAGGTACACCCACTGCCCTTTTTGTTTAATGTTTTTAAATTTTAGGACAGGGTCTCACTAACTCACTAATTTGCGCGGGCTCAGCTTGAACTCGATGCTTTCTTGCCTCAGTCTCCTGGAGTGCTGGGCTTACAAGTGTGAGCTACCACACCTGGCTCACACTCTCTTTTTTAAAAAAAATACTAACAAAACAGCCTCACCATTGTTCAGGGCACTTTTTCATGTAACTACACCCTGGAGATACCCCACAGAACTGGCCAGAGGCACCGCTCTTGCTTCTCACAGCTGCATGGCTCTCCAGTCTCTGGCTGATGGACACTGGGTTGTTTACAGCCATGTGCTGGAATACACAGCCTTTCACAGACACATACTCTCATTTTGACAATGTAATTCTGATGTGGTTCCCCACCAGTAGGATAGTCTGGTTAACAGACACAGAAACACGTATGTAATTTTATTACATAGTGTTATTCCAGGGGTAGAGAATATTTCCTCACAGCTTCTCCAGCAGGGATGATGTCAAACTTTTGGACTCCTAACAATCTAGTAAGTGTGAAATTCTATCTCAGGCTAGTTTTAATTAATATTTTGCTTATTGTGTGTGGAGCTGATCATGTTCTCAGATATTCAAGGTTATCTGCATTTTTTCCATGAATCTTTCTTATTTCTCCCCCATTTTCCCACTGAGTTGTTGATTTTTTTATCAGTGTATTTGAGGCCTCTTATAGAGAAGTGATATTCTTTTTCTATGATATTACTGAAAATATTTTTTATCTTTCACCTTTTTATTCGAGCTCTTTTCTAGAAGACATTTTAGTATTTTACGCAGTTAGTTTTTTTCACTCCTTCCATTGTTGAATCTAGATTTTGACTTATAATTTAAAAAGTTCTTCACATTTACTTTATACGTGAATACATTCATGATTTCATCTAACATTTGTAAAACATCACTACTTTTACATTTAAGTCTCTGATCCCTTTGAAATTTATCTTATCTAAGTTCTGAGAAACAGATCCAATTTAATCTTTTTCTATGTGGCTACATGGATTACTAAAAAGCCCATGTTTCTCCTACCAATATGAAACACCATCTTCAAAATATGCTAAATTTCCACATATCATTGGGCCTTCTTTGAATTTTCTACTGTTTCATTAGACCTCCTCATGCACAAATACCACAATGTCCTAGTCAGAGAGCTTTCATAACATGTTTTGATATCTGGTAGCATTCTATTCTCATTGCCACTTTTCCAAGGTGTTTCCAAATATTCCTAATTATTCTTCCAAATCGACTTCAGAAATCAAGCTGATTAGCTCCAGAAAAAAATCTAATGATAAAAATCTAAATCATCTTATGAATTACTTTATGTTATACATGATGGATGCCCGTTCATTTGCTCAAACCGAGTTTATGTCTCCAAGGAGTGTTTTATGCTCCCCGTGTTTATATCTTCTTGTTAGATTTATGTCTTGATTTCTGTTTTTCTGTGTTTCCTGTAATAGTGTCTTTGCCTCCTTATCTTCTACCAGATTTTATATATGTATATACATGTGTGTGTACGTGTGTATGTGTACAGGCACATACACACATACCTATTTGTATACATGTGTGAATATACGCTATTAATTGTTACTGATCTTTTAATTTGTTGCTTAGTATCTGTAGTAATTTTTCATTCTTTCACATTTTCCAAAAATATAATCCCATCATATGCAAGTAGAGATACTTTCATTTCTTCCCTTAGGGGTCTGCTTCTATTTGCTTTGCCCTTTCTAACCACACTGGCTGACACTACCACGGAATGTTAATGACTAGTAGGGTTGCTGGGCAACCTGTCTTGTTTCTGACTTCAGAGGAAACCCTCCAGTAGCGTTTCCCAGTGAAGTAAGACAATGGCTGTGGGCTGAGACACATACAATTTTATCATCTTAAGGATGCATCTGTCAAGTTCTTGCTTTATTATATGTTTTTAATCAGTGAATATTGAATTTTGTCTAATCACTTTTCTGCATTTATGAAGATGATCATTTCATTTTTCTCCCTAGTTCTATCATCATGATGGATTATATTACCATATTCCCTCCTACTAAACCACTCTTCCTTGTCATTTCAGAATCCCACACTGTCATGATGTTTTATTACTTTCATGTGTTCTGGATTTTGTTTCAAAGCCCTTACTCCTAACCAATGAATGCTCTGTAAAGTCCTCATATCAACTGGGGCTGATACTGATTGCCAGAGAACAATAAATGTTGTCAGTGTCCAGAGATATTTCTGGTTATCTTAATGGTGGCTGGGGAAAGAGGTGACACTACTGATATCAAGTGGAAAGCAGCCAGAAATGCAGCCAAACATCCTGTAAGGCACAGGATAACCTTCCACAACAAAGAATAATCCAGATCCAAAGGTGAGCAGCACTGAATCTGAGAAGCTATGTCTTCAGGAACTTCTGTTGACTTATGGTATTTGAAAAGAGCAATGACTGCTGGCTGTAACTGGTCCCAACCACTTAGGGGAAAAGCAAAGGTGGAAAGCGGGAGGACGCATCTTCAATAGAGGGACAGTAGGATCTGGAATCAGGAAACAGACTCTTCCCAACTTTCCCAAGGAGCATATTGCCATAGTGAGGATGGCAATATGCTCCTTGCCTTCTATTCTTATTTCAGATGCAATGTGTGAGATTCAGGATTTGTCAATATGGGAAGTATAAATGTCAATGAGATCAATGCAAACATTCAAAGAAGGGTCGATGTTCTTATTCTTACACAGAATAAGAATCCACATGCATAGTCCAGATCCCACCCAACTATAACCAAAGATGTGATTTGAAAAAGTTTCGGAAACTTTTCAGCCACCAAACCCAATGCTCTGAAGTTTGGCTGTCCATGTCCAGTACTTACGTTTGCCTAGGTAACATTTGTGTTTAGAAATGTCAAGATCAATACCATACTTTAGAAGTTACCTCCCACTTGGGGTCTCCATCAATTTCCACCACCTTCAAGCCATGTTTGTTCTTCAAGTGTCTGTTGAACTCCCATTTGGTTCCATACACAAAGCTGCAAACAGGACACTTCAAACCACCTGGAAGCACAGACAGGCAAAAAGATCTATTCAAAGCACACAAAAATGCCACAGTTCTTCCTAGCAGAATATCTTGAATCTAAGAAGTATATTGTTTTGTCTCTAGTACTCAAGAGTCAGTTCAAATTTCCCTTAGTATTGAAATACAACAGCAACAGTATATATGTTTTTCGGGGAGAGAGAGATTTTAAATTTTAACATGCTTTCTTGTTTATTGAATAAGGATTTGCAAAGAGCATAACACATGCTTGATATTTTAAATGCCAGAAAGAAATGGAATGAGTAACATAACTCCCTTGGTTGAATGGGTAAGTGGCTAAAATCACTTTCATGTTTTTATTTGTAAGTAACAATTTAGAAAAAAAATCACATGGGCGATGGCTGATTTTCTCGATCTTCTTTGCCCAAACCACTGAAGAACAGGAGCCAGATTCTCAGTCTCCTTCACATCAGAAGCTAGGTCACTGGTACAAATTCCCATGCGACTCTCCCAGTACAGAATAAATTTAAAAAGTGGTCACATCCCAAAATGTCACTATTTACTGAACTGATTAAATTTTGCACATGCTCCAGGAAGTGCTTGGTGCTTTAATTAGGAGAATGTGAAACTGAAGGTAAAACAAAGGAACAAAAAAATACAACCCTCCCAAACTCAAGAGATACACAAAAGACTACCCTTCTTTCTAAAATTACACCAAAGCAGCAACTTGGCTGGAGACTGGACAAACATCTCTGAATGGGTCGTGCCTTCCAAGCAAACACCCACCCCAGAGGCCCACTGCAGTAATGGCAAGAGACTGCCACTCTCCTGACCAGGGTCAGGCCTGCTGCCAATGCCTATGGGCCTCCCCCTGAGACCCGCAGCAAAGTGCCACTGCTCGGTTACCCAGAGCACTGAGACCATCCAGTTCCAGCAGCTCACTCCCCCAGGGGCCAGCTCCTGGGCCACTCTCCTCTCCTACAGTGACCCCTACCCAGCTGTACCCTCTACTCGAACTCGGTGCCGTCTCCTCTGCACTGTCTTCCTTTCACTGCACTCTGGGATCTCAAAACACTTGGTCAGCAAAACTCCCAACATTAACCTCACCAAGAAAGGCTTGCTCCTTCCTCTCCATCTTTATGTTTTCTACAAAGTCCTCTCAGTGGGGCCTGCTGATGTTCAGAAGCCCAGGTGAGGCAGAGGCCAGGCCAGGGCAGCCACACTAGCTCTGCTGCAAAGCAGGAAGGTTTCCAGATTCATCCCTCCTCCCGCAGCACTGTACCCCTCTGGAACATTGCCACCAGGACCTCTTCACTTAATGTCTGTACTATTAACTGACTTCAGAGCACAGTCCTCACAGTTCTTTGGCTTCTCCTACTCCAAGCACTCTCCCTACCAATTTTGCTATTTGTGAAATCTCATGCAATCATTCATATAATTGTTACCTGCTATGGCTAGGGTGAAATCTAAACACCCCAGTATGATGCCTACAACCCTCCTGTTCTCTCACTTGCACTACCACTCTTTGCCTTTTGCAGGAACTCTGTACTTCCTCTCCAAACAACCTACACTTGTACTTGTAGACGCCTCTTCCTCCACAGCTTCTCTGTCAAGCCCACGAAGCCACAGCCCAGAATCCCCAACTGCTGGCCCTCCTTGCTCTGATCCCAGGGTGCTGAGGCAAGTAACACAACACAGTTATTTTTACGGTTAAGGTTCCAACTTCAAGAGTTTCTTCATCCACCACAAAAGTCCTTGCCTCTTATCTCAAAATGAGAAATCAGGCAAGATCTTTCTCAGCTTCCTACTACAGAGTTCTGTCCATCTGTACCTGTGAGGCCTGAACAGATCCCAAGGGTGGATGAGGATCTCCTCCCCTCCACAGATTAGTCCCTACACGTAGCACTGACGGAGCCCTGTCAGACCGCATGTCCTTCCCACAACAAACAGCTGGACTCGCCTTTATCATTCAGAAGCGAAATCTGCAGGCAAAGTAACCACTAAGACAATATCGATATAATATGCTAACATGAAAGTGAAAGGGAATGTGCTAGACCCTAAACTTTAGTTAAACTATATAAATTGTGACAGTGGAGACACAATTGCAGATATGTTTTAAAAGCCCCTTGACTATCCAAGCTCTCCCTGGGCGCTGGTCACACACCACTGAACACCCTGCACCTCAGGCTTCTGCGACACACCTCCCCACCCATCATGTGATTGGGCCTCTTGCTTGCCCCTTAGCTGGCTCCTGTTCACAGCTCAGCCCCTGTCCTACAGGCTGGGTGCCCAGACCTTCTCCAGGCTCCTCCTCCCCACTCTAAATGAGGGCACACCAAGGCCTGCTGCTTCCTGGGGAACTTAATGCCCTGTATGTATGATCTATCCATACATACAGGTGACAGTCCTGTCTGTAGCTCCAGCCCAGATTTCTGCCCTGAACTCCAGGCTCACAAATTGCTTAGCAGGCACCTCACCCTTATGAGGCCCAAACAAAACCATGCAGTGCCAGTGTTTCCACAGTCCTCCCAATCCAGGCCACTGTGGCCTGGATTTGCACAGATGGGGGGAACTAGCTCCTAACTGGTCTCCTGGCAGCGCTGTTCACCACTGTTTGACCACTCAAAAAAAGCACAGAGTGTGCTTTTCAAAACAGACTGAATCACATGTCACACATGGGTAAAACACTTTAATGGTTTTCTCTCACACCAAGAATAAACTTCTGGCACCTCATTATGGCCTGAAAGGCCCTGCAACACACTCTGTGCCACACTGTGACACTGTGTTCATCTCTCCTCCCTTGCGCTCTCCTTGCTTGGTCACTAAGGTCACACAGGTGCCTTCCCTTCTCAGGATGCCTTCTCTGCCTCCTGTTTTGGAAGGCATAAGAGTTAATCTTGACTGCTGACTTGACTGACATGAGAAACCCTAGGAGATCATCGAAGCACACTTCATGGCGGGTCTGCGTAGGTCATGGGGACATGACCTTGGGGACCATATCTGGTCTCTCATTCCTTCCTCTCTGGCTCTCTTGCTCTCTGTGCTTCTGCTCTTCCTGAGGTGAACATCTTTTTACTGTCTCACTTTCTACCATGATCTTTCTACCTTGGAGCCAGCCAACCATGGACCAAAATCATGAGCTAAAAGAAATCCTTCCTCCTTTTTAAAATTAGTACCTTTTTGTAATACATGCAGTTTACAACCATCTTGGGGAGTGAGTACATGTACATAATACAGCTTCATTGTTTTTTTAACCCCCTTCCCTCTTTCCTCTCTCTAAATCTCTTTTTCCCATTTTCAATTCTTGATAATGAAATTATCAAGATGATATTATCGAGCATTTTGATATTGATCAATATTGATCAATCGAATATTGATATTATCAAGTATTTGGTCCTAGTGACAGAAAGCTAATATAGAAGTTCTTCCTCCAAGATCTCATTAGACCTTTACCCTGTCAAGCATCTTTTTGATTCAAACTCCTGCACTGGCTCCTCATTCTTTGTCTGGAGCCTTAAGGCCTCACCAACACTCAAGGCCTTCTATGTCTTTGATGCACGCGTCACATGATATGCAAAAGTGTCCCATTTCTACAAAATCTCTGTGACTTGAACAAATTAGAGATGCTTATACTGCTTTGAACAAATTAAAGATGCTTTCACTGCTTTTTAGGCAGTGAAAAGGCTGAGCTGACCACTGAATGTGTCCCAAGCTGTTTTATTTATTTATTGCTCACTGGAGCACGTTATGGCTTATATCTAGATCCCCCCTCAAAGCCTCATGTAGTCATAGCTGTGGGATTCTGCATTAGTCCACTGACAGGTTAATAGCTAGGTGTGATGTTGGGTGAAGCCTGGTGGGTCACTTTGGGCAAGGCCTCCATTGATGGCTCTGCTTCCTGGCTGCCAATCTATGAACTGTCTCTCCTCCACCGTGCCACCCTGCCTTGGATCCAACTATGGACTAAAACCTTCACAAACTGTGAGTCAAAATAAACCTCTCCTCCTTTAACTTGTATACGTCCAGTAATTCTCCCAGTAACAAGAAAGTAACTAAGTCAGATTTTGGTACCAAGAGTAGGGTTGGTGCAGTGACTGCACCTGATCATGTGGTTCAAAAGCCTTTGGAACTGCCTTGCAAGAGGAGTTTGGAAAGGTATGCAGATGCCAATGAGAGAAGCCACCCTAGAATGCTGTGTGCTGGGCTTGACGGGAGATTCTGGCCAGAGTTCAGAAGATCAGAATGTTGACAGCAAAGCAGCCAGACAGAGTAGGCTAAAGAAGTTTCAGTTAGGAAAAAGGGCTCCATTGGCAGTTGGACACCAAGCCATGTATGTTATGCTCTGGCAGAAAATTTGTCTGTATTATGCTTTTTTCCAGAGATTTTACAGGAGATTGAGATTAAATGCAGCAGACTAATTAATCTGGTAGACGAATCAAAGGAGTCTACTGTTGAGGCGGTGACATGGCTACTGTTGAGGGCTTTTAGGCAGATTTATGTTGAGAATCAAGAGAAAAGGGCCAAGCAGAATGACTTGAAAAGTTTTCAGTTTGGCCAGAAAAGAAATTTCAATAAAGTCTCGGCCTGCAAATATAGGGCAGAGGAGAACTTGCTTGCTGAAAAGATCAGAATTAAAAAGCCAAGTACTTTGGAACAGGGCAATAAAAAAGATGGCCTGAGGCCATCCAAGAATGAGCAAGACTCCACCTTTTGCACCCTCAAAATTGCAAAGAGGAAAGACTTTGCTTTGAGAAGAGACCCCAGGGCACCATATTCCAGAATGGTGGAGGTCTAGGGAATTTGTTCCTCTGGATTGGGTTCATAATGCTCAGCAATCTAAGCACTTGACCCCTATAACCAAATGACAAGGAAGCCTGGCTGCTGCTCCAGCTGGCAGCAGATCTTGGCATCATCCACATGGTGCTAGATTTAGGTGCATGCGGAATGCAAGACTTATGAGATCAGGAAGGCTTCCACCCAGATTTCAGAAGAAAGTCTGGGAGGACAGGCAATGTACCCCTGAGAAGGCAGCGTTTGAAGCTATGAGTGTGAAGCCAAAGGTGCTGTGGAGGCCCCAGAAGGTTGGGGAAGCTAGGAACATGGATTATCTAAGGAAAGCTACAAGGAGTGAGCAAAGCTGGCCCAAGAGAGAGGCCATGAGGGCTACAATCACCAGCAGTGTTGTAGGGGTGGAACCACCCAAGCCTTTTGGAATTCACATCTTGCCATGGATTACCCCACGTACTGGACATGGAATTACAGAATTTAATGTTTGCCCTGCTGGATTTTTGTCTTGCTTGGGTCCCATTCCTTTCTACCTCCCTATTTCTAGATTTTGGAATGGGAGTGTTTATCTTGTATCATTGAATGTTGGAAGTGTTTAACTTTCTTTTCATTTGTACAAGGGCTTGCAGCTAAGAGTTTGCCTTAGATCTCACAGGAGAATCAGGTCTTTGAACTTTTTAGCAATGTGGAAACTGTTAGGACTTTGGCAACTCTGAGAGATGGACTAAATGCATTTTGCATAAAGGGATGTAATGAGTCTTTTGTGGGCCAAGGGTGGAATGTTATGGCTTATATCTAGATGTCCTCCCAAAGCCTCATCAGCTTATAGGTGGGGCTTCTGGAAAATGACTGCATCATGACTGTGTGGTACTGAATCATGGATATGTGATACTGGATTAGCCCACTGATGGATTTATAGCTAGGTGTGATACTGCAAGGTAAAGCTTGGTGGGTCACTGTGGGTGTGGTCTGGAAGGGTATATAAATATGTCCCTCTTCCTCCATTGTTGGCTCTGCTTCCTGCCTGCCATGCCATGAACTATTTCTCATCTACCATGCTGCCTTGCCTTATAGCTAGCCAACTATGGACCAAAACCTCTACAAATTGAGTCAAAATAAACCTCTCCTCCTTTAACTTGTGTTTATTAGGTATTTTGTCCCAGCAATGAGAAAGTAACTAAGACAGAGCACTAAGGAAGTAGAGGAATTCTGTCCTGATAGTGAAGTTGTCTGGAAAACTTATGTAAGAACTAGATAATCTCATGCGGATGCATCACACAATTTAATCATCTTCCAGACGCAGTTATGATGTACTTCATCTTCTGAACCAATTCCATGTCAGTGGAATCTATACAGAGCACTGTTCTATATTGGAGATTCTACAGAAAAGGAAGCTCAAATAGATACTTATTTTCTGAAACTCAACCACACTGCACTCTTTTTTTAGCCAAAATCAGACAGCCTTGTTCTTTTTTGACCAGAGAATAATTAAACTTAGTTTTTAACCTCTATTGTTATCACTTATTAATCAACTAAAATGATGTCTTCTCCTATGACCATTTTTGAAAAATCCCCAAGGTGTTAGGACTTCTACCTTCTCCTTTGGCTGAACTGATCTATTTCTCCTTGAAAGACTTAATAAGGAGCAACAACCAAAACTCAACTACCTAAGGTTAAACACAGGCTTTAGAATGAAAATTAAAAATTCCTTCTGGAGTATTCTTTCATGGAAACTAATTCCGGGAGAAAAACATCCTTATATTATGTTTAAATTAAATTTAATATGATAATGCCACCACATTAATTAAAACTTCAACCTCTGCCATAGTAACTTTAATTAAAGAACAACAAATGGAGTATGTTCATCTAGACCGAATGTATAAACTATGCTAGTTAATTGACATTAAAGCTGAGAGAAATTAATTTCTATTTCAATTCATTACATTCTTACAACACACAGTAAAGGTCAACAGCAGACTTGATGAATTTACTCACAGCATTGATATTAAGTGCACCACAAAAAAACTGAAACCCCAAATCACATTTTCCTCACATGGACTGATTATAACCAGGCAAAAGCACAGAAATTCACATGCAATTTAAAAACTAATACTGGCCTCCTTTGTTCTTTGTGGAATGCAATCTATTCTAGAGAAGTTTCAGGCATTAAAATATTTGTGCTTCTTTGTGCTATCTGACATTATGGAAAATTCAATTTTACGTTCAATAATATAAATCCTGGAATGGCATGAACACTGGGCAGGGCATAAGAAGAATCTGCACTTGTTCAGGTAACCTGAAGCAGTGTCCTTGAACTCTTGGGTCTGAGATTTCACCTCTGCTAAGGTGAAAATGCTAATGCTCCTATCTATAAGCAGGCCACAGCGTGCAGCAGGTGGAATACTGGGTTCCTCAAAGATACGGGCATCCTAATCCTTGCAGCATATGAACATGTTATCTTCCACGGCTGGGTGTGCCTCCGTTAATGATTATGAGGTGGGAAATTGTTCTGGATCATGGAGTAGACCTCATGTAATCACAAGGATCATTACAAGAGGAAGAAGAGGCAGCCATAGTGATGTGATATGAGAAAGACTCTCCTCCCATTTCTATCTTTGCAGAACACAGGTTTGGTAGCACCTCAATTTTAGCTTAGTAAGACTGGACTTCTGACTTCTCAGAACTCAAAGATAGTAAGTTTGTATTCTTTTAGACCATTTGTTATAGCAGCCATAAGAAATTGAGGTAGGTACTGAAAGATAGCTAGAGTCAAGCAGCTTAAATATCAAAGGAAAGTAGATATAGAATGATTTTGTTACAAGTGTAAAAGTGACATATGAACTAGGACCTTGTGACATTCTCGGTTTTTGCTGTTTAACTTTGGTGCCCCACCTGTGACCCAGCCGGAGCCTCAGCTCAGAACGAGGATATGCATTAGGGGTAGGAACCAAGTGGGAATCACAAACAAGCTCTGCAGGTCTCCTAGTGACTTGGCACGCTGTTATACCATATCTGGCCATAGGGTTCAGGGACACCTGATATTCATGGATATCTGAATCCTGTAATAAAGCCCAGGTCCTCTTCCCATGGAATCCTCGAGAAAGACAGTGCAGGGAAAATACAGAAGAAAGCAAGTGTATTTCATCATTAGGCAGATTGCTGGCCTGAATCCCAGTGAGGAAGCCTGATAATCAGAGCTTAAGGCAGGTATTCCCCATAGCACTTTCTCCTCTCATACTCTCCCCAAAATCCTGGGATATGAGTCCGTCTGGATAACCATAGGGTAGGGCTGGAAAGAAAGGTCCTACAGTCAGCTTTGGGTTGAATTAGCAACTCTCATGGGGACAAAGACCTAAGAGAAAATGACAGCATCCCACATGTGTGACTGGCCTTTCCACACACCATCAGGTGGCAGGTGTGACCCAATTCATATCCCAGAACAGGATCGTGCCTTTTCCTCCTCCTCCTTCTGCTCCCCTTCCTCCTCTTTCTCTTTAATAAGTGCCAACTTCTGCAAACTTCACATCAGACAAGTGAGTGGCCAGCAGCAGAGGTTGAACCAGGAGACTGGGTTGGCTTGGCCACTTGCTCACTCTGTGGCTGGGAGTGAGTTGTTTGCCCTCATTTCCTCCTTTTATAACAGGAATGATTATGCCAATCTCCCAGTGGCATTAGATGGGATAAATTAATATGCATAATAATAATAACGAGACATAATATCACACCACCGGAAGCATTTACGAATAATTTACTGAATCCAGATCATAATAAAAAAAATTTAAAATAAAAATGTGTGAAAATCAAATCTGTAACTTTGAGTTACCTAACATTTTTCTCCATTTTCTGCTATATTATTTTTCCTGAGTCTGGTGTATAAAACTAAGCTATTGCATATACATCCAAGATTTACATGTACATGTACTTATGTTATTCAATATAGTAGTTCTAAATTTACATAAAGATTTTAGCAGATATCAGAAATTAAGCTTTCTCCTTCACATGCCTCACTCATTGCTTCTCTTATCTCAGGTATCTACCCTCACCTCAGTGACTGTCGAAAACTAGAGCCTCAGAGAAGGCTCAGCCACTTGGCAGAAGCAGCTAATTCTCCCCCTGTACGTATCCTGGGCACAGGCAGATGCGATGTGTACTTTCTGCCACAGTTAGAATACAGAGCTTGAAAGGACCTGCCTAACTCTCATTCCCCACCTACATAGTGACAACAGGAAACACTGCCATAAAACTGCCTTGTTTGACACCAAATCCTAGAGTCTAGCATAGTGCTGGGTGTACTGTGGGAGCTCAAGAGATAGGCACAGAGAGAAGAAATACATAGATGAGCATAAAAGTAAATGAAAGCATTTACTACATGTCAGGTACTACATGGGAATCTAGAGTGTAAGATCTAAACTTTCCAAGCCCCGTTGAAGCAGGTATCAGCTTTCCTTTGTGCAATCATGCAAAATGAGGTTCAGAGAAGGTAACAACTCACCTGAGGACCACAGTGAGTGAAGACTTCACTCCAAATGTGTCTAACTCCCAACCCTGTGTTTGTTCCAATCACCTGGAGACTTGAAGGAGTGCTTTGAAGCCACTGGACAATAAGCAGTCAACTAATCCCCATCCCATTGCATGCTACATGTTCTTGGCTTCACAATGTACAGCACCAAAGCAGCTCACACTTCTCTCAGCCTGTGATTTACTGAGCTGGTTTCTGCACTAGCTTAAGTAGGCATATTTAAAAGGAAGAAGAGAAGCAGGCCACCGAAGCAGTACAAGTATGTCTGCCCTAAACAGCATGAAATGTGCACTGCTATGGGGGAATGCCTCAAACTCATATTAATGAACAAGCTACGGCTGAGAAGAATCTGACTTCAAAATATCAGATGCACATAAAATATAAGCTAGGAGTAAACCACTTACCTAGTACTTACGACCAATCAAAAAACTACCAGAGTTCTGAAGGAACTGATGTATCCTGGAGGGGCTCACACTTGGCAATGTCATCCCTGTGCCTTCAGGACAAGAGGAATGCCAGAGCTGGCTCATAGCAGCTTAGGAGCCAAATGCATGCACATCTTCCCAACTTCTAAGCTGGCAGCTGAAAGTTTGCCATGGAAGGCATATTTACACCACAGAGACTGGCAAATGCTATACACTGGGTCTCTCGCCCTACTCTCCACGAGAGGCAATGATTAAATGTTTACCAACACAATAGTGGTAGATGCCTGAGCAGTTGCCATTCCCAGTGAGCTTCCCAAACTGTGGACAGACCTGATACCATTCTTCAGAAACCTACATAGATAGAAATATGGATCTAGAAAAACCTCAGCATTTTTCAGGTCTCCGTGTCAGCACTATGCACTGACACTCTTCCCAGAACTCCTGTGATATGATGGCAACAGTGTTTTCTACAATTGTTGGCTTTGCATACGTCACAGTGTGACACTGTTTAACCATGGCTAACAGATAAAGAATTTCTGCTACTGATTTAAGGAGACAACAACATCATTCTGAGAAAATCACATTTTATCCATGGCTTTTTATTATGTTATCTTAACACATTTATATATTTCTATATATTTTTAAGAACAAATGAAGTCTCATGAAGATGTTCTATAGGGAGCAGAAGAAAAAAAAAAAAAACCAAGTGGAGATGGGGACAATTACTTGAAATTAATCAAAAGAAGATATAACATTCCAGTGGTAATTCTGGATTTTTAAACAATTTAATCCAGTTGCACATTCTCCCTCCATTTTCCTTGTCTCTCCCAAATACAGATCAGTGTGAGCTCTGAGCCTCTGAGACTGCTAAACTGTGTTCATATTCAATCAGTTATCTGATTACAGACTATTGTCTCGCCAAAATACAATGTGCAATGTCTCTTAAGGGCCAAAAGACATTTAGTTGTTTCCTTTTTCAACATGTCCCTGGAAAGGAGTGGGAAAATATAGATAAATAGACAGACAGACAGACAGTTGTAGGTGTATAGATATGAAAGATTCATATATATGAATATATATCTTCATATAGATATATATGGATCTCTATATCTATATCTATCTATATATATACCAAAGAAGATTACCAAACACAATCCTACACAATCCTACAAAGATTAAATGTAAAGCCCAGGTCTGGCAGGAAATGCCAACTGACTATACAGAATCTTAGAAAGTAATAGAAATTTAGGGCATGAAGCAGTTCAACCTCAGCACATTTTTTTGCAAGACAGTGATAAAAGTTTGGAAGTACAGAGCAATGATGACATCATCAATCAGACTCATGTCTGTTCCACCAGCCACAGTGAATGCCTATTTTCTGCCAATACAATCCAAGCATGTGAATATGAAAACAAAACTCTATGATCTTCTACTCCAGTTATTTACACTGACTCTGGGCCAGTGGTGGTAAACCTATGGCACATGTGTTATTTGTTTTTTCTTTTAAGACAAAATATGTCAATGTATGAATTGTTTTTTCTAAACTAAAACTTCAGTATTCAAGCTTAATTGCAGTGTTGACACTTGGTGATAAATAAGTGGATTTGGAGGTTGCAATTTGGGCACTTTTCTCTAAAAGGTTCACTATCACTGCTCTAGACCAATTCTTTCTCCTCTCCATAATTCCTGGATATGAGGGTTGTCAAAAAGACTGCAGCGGGGACTGGGGATGTAGCCTACCAGGTACAAGACCTCAGGTTCAATTTCCCAGCACAAGAGGCTGGGGGAAGTAATGACCCCAGAAGTCTTAGATATTCCCAAGAAAAAAATACACAGCTAGGGACAAAAAGTACTGCATGCCATATGTTTGAGCATTCTCACACTGTATCCTCTCCACTGTCCAACAGACAGCTGCTCTGAGCTGTGTCCTACAGGTGAAGGGCTTAAGGAGACTTAACTTACCCAAGATGGCTCAGCTAAAGAAGAATGCAGACTTGGGCCAGGGCCCTCCTCACTACACCATCCTGCTCCCCAGCTCCACAAACTGCCAGTGAAGAAAACGAACAGCACATGCTCTCCAACACCCCAGACGGGTGCTTTAAAATGATCCTGAGATTTCTAAGCAGCTCATCTATTTCTGTATATTGGCTCTGTCACCCAAAGTGCTGAAGGACACAGTCACTCCATTTGTTTTACGTTAAGATGCATCTCGTGGTTATTATAGCAAGCAGAGGTTCACGCCAACTTAGACAACTGCGCCTCCCCAGCTGCAGCTGGGCTCACAACCCACATCTGCTTACCAGGCCGATTTCTAAAACTGTCTTCAGCTTCAAATGATCCACAGGACGCGGAGCAGCAACCACTACGCTATATGCTGCAATCATTCTTAGTTGAATTACCAAAGTGCAAGCAGCATTTCTCTGTATATGGTAACATCTCTTGAGTGGGAATGTGTGATTATTTATTGAGAAAAGAAAAAAAAATATTTCAGTACTATCAAAAGTTTTCACCGATTCTCATTAGTCTCAATGATCTAAAATGCTTTCCTTTTTTAGGATGAACAGGCAATCTCTATACACAATATTTTTAGATTACCCAAAAAGTTCACCTATAACTATGCCTACAATAATATCAGCTACAATTGCAAAAAGAAAAAAAAAAACTCTAGAAAGCCCACAGTGTTCAGTAACAGAACTGTTTCGTCTTTTTTATTTTATGGGTACATTTCAGGTGTATATATAATGATAACATTCACAATAGGGAATTTGTACCTGTACATATCTTTCTGCCTTTGTTCCCATCCCCCTACACTCCCTTCAACCCTTCTTCCTTTGTTTACAAAAGCTTTGTTTCCATTTTTTTCCTCTACTCTCTTTTTTTCTTGTCCCTCCCTTTTGAAGTACTTGTACTTGATGCTGTACTACAAAAAGGCCTTAGAAGTTATAATTAGGAAGACAGTAAATCAAAAGAAAACAAAGTGTGCCTTTCAGTCAGAGTTGAGTAAAGAAAAGACCCTGAACTTTCCTCTGCAAATGTTAAGTGTGGACAAAGAGAGGAGGGCAATACTGATAAGCCAACACTGCTGGGCACAGTAGAATCTGCGGGTAAATTTTCATCGCTCATTGTAGATTTCTACTTAAAATTGTTATAATATTAACTAGGCAAAGAGCGATATTGGTAGACAACAATGAGGAAGATAACAAAGATGATAATGATGAAGAACTAACAAAACTGAATGTTCACAAATCACAGAATGGTGAGAGGCCCTGGCCCTTTGCAAGGGGCAGGCAGGCAGACCCCACGGCCCTCACCTACCTTGTTGGATGAGTGCTTCAGCTGCAAGCTCCACACTGCCCACATTGGCATACTCCTCACTGGGGTGTTTCCGGTTGTAGTGCCGCTTCAAGGAGCCCGAGATGTTGCAGGAGTAATGGCAGTGAGCACAGCGGAAAGGCTGTGGGGACAGGGTGAGGAGAGGTGAGCCCCAGGGAATTAGGGGCACAGCCTCCCAGATGCCTCCCTCCACCACTTTGCCCTGCTGAGTAGCTGTCAGCCAGAAGCCCGTGATGAACAGGCCTGTTACTTGTGAGATGCCCTGCGAAAACGCTGGCCTCGGGGATACTGAGTCCTCCCACTACTGTGATCCACCAAGTGACCAGATAAGGTGCCCCTAGAGAGGGACTCCTCTTTGATAAATGAGTTTGCTGTTGTTAGTTCGTTGTTTTCCTTTTTGATCCACCATGAATTTACACAGTTTTTACTTAAGAAGAAGGTATGAAAAAATACAATATATGAGAGGAGTCTAACATGGCTGAATAGAGGAGGAGTCACATCTGACAGACTCAGATGAGATCAACTAAGAACATAGGTAATTGGAAGAAGGGGAGAGACACATCCTGACACAAAAAATCTATTTGGAAGAAGAGTGTTGTAGATCAACAAAACATACACTTAGGAGTTTAAAAGAGGTGAAGCAGTCCAGCAGGATGGCCCGCTGGGCCCCAGCCCACACCCAACAAGGGAAATGCCATTTTGAGAAGTTCCCAAATAGCTGACGGGATTGAAGCTGCATGGCAGAGTGAAGCCACACAGGACAGACTTGGGGTATATGGGCCCTTTGCCTCATTGTCCCTTCTCCAAACAGAGGACACCGCAGCCTGGCAGCATTTTTCTCCTGCACACACCAGGGGCGAGTGACCAGGGAGCTGCTCCATCCCCCTACCTGCCTGTTTGTTCTCAGACTCTGAGTGGAAAAACACAAAATGGCTGGTGGTGGTGGGAGTCTTCAATATTAGACCAGAGCACAACTGAGTTACTGCTGGGAGCCTGAGGTTTATTTCATGCAAACTGGGACATTCATCTGTCACACAGAGCTAACACTGGTCTGGTCTGAGTCCATACGCAGCAGCCCAGGCTCACTGGAGCCTACAGGGAGCTCTGACTGCCCTGCTGCACTCCTAGACCTGCCAGCATCTCTGTGTGACATCTAACATCAGTCCCCAGGCAACCAGGGATTACACAGGGTGTTCCAAGCACCCCGGGCACAGCAGAGCCTCCACCCCACATTCAGTCAGAGCCCCAGACACAGTCCCTGCCTAACATCACAGGCCAGTGCTCTGCCCAGTTAAGCAGCAAGGGTTTATGGCTGCCTGTTCTGCCTAGTACTCTGGACACTAGTGAGACACCACCCAGTGTTCTGCACCCTCACTGGCCCAAGTCAGTTTTGTTTAGTTTTGCCCCTACTTATTTGTTTCTCCTCTGAGCATCCACAGGACTGAGGGAAGATTTGTTTCTCCTCTAAGCATCCACAGGATTGAGAGTTAGGCTCCACATGATATCAGGAGCCTGTCTCACAGACAGTGGAATATACATCAAATAACCAGTATCCGACTCCTACCCAAAGGTATTCACAACCGGAGCATCAGAAACAAAGTTCCACACCTTCCCTGGTCCAGTTCCCCACCCTGAACAGCTGCCACAAAAAAAGGAACTATTGAGAGAGGCCCCCCTGAACTGAGTAACCTTCACACAAACTCAGAAATTATAAAGAGGTGCAAAGAGGAATGTGACTTATAAGATTAAAGACTACTGATCCAGGAAGAAAAACTCCTCTGGAAATACACAGGAACTTTTTCATTCTTCTCCCCTCCACCTCATTACTGGTATGTTTTTATTTTTTCACTATTTTTTCTTTCTTTTGATAGAGGTTGAAGTTTTACCACCCATTTTCTTGTCCTTCCCTTTCAATATTACTTCATTTGTTTGACTAGGCCCTCGTTTTATCCCCCCTCCCTTTCTTGCTTAACTTGTTCCCTTAGTATTTTTTCATATTTCTTTTCCTCTAGTTTAATCTCTACTTCCTATTACATATCATTTTCCTAGGTGGTCATCTCTGTTACCATTATAGAATACCACTAATTTCCTTTACTCCTTAACACGATCTTCTACATCTATCTTAGCACATTCTTCACGTCTATCATTGCTTTAATTTTCATAATCTATTTCTTTTCTCTTTTTTCTTCATACTACCACACCCACGCCATTTACCCTTATGAATCCATAGGTAGTTAAATATATCTTACTATGGCTGAATACTGCTTTATGGTGAAAGGGGGCAAGATTGATCTATGGAGGGGATATTTACTGTATATAATTTTCTGATTTGTCTTACATCTTGCTATATAACTATAAATCCTGTACTTAGGGTTAAAGGTGACAAAGGATTAGTTACTGCAGTTTGTCATTGTCTAGTTTGTGGTTGATACTACAGTTACTGTTATTACTAAGCTAATCAAGGTGACATAGCTGTCATAATCAATTGCTCCTCCTTGTATGACAATACCTAGACTGTCTGGGGGCCATAAACAATACTATGGCCTAGTACCAAAGAACTGGGTACTAGGCCAAACAGGCTGCAACTTCTCATCCCTAATAAAAGAGAGACTCAAAGGTCAAAAGTCAGCTATGCTAGAAGACAGCTCTGAAAAGTAGTCATTACCTAAAGAGGTCTTTATACCAGCAATAAAACTACCTACCATAAGCAATTTACATACCTCAATGTGGAAAACAAATAAACAAAAACAAAAAGAAAAAAGAAAATGAGAAAACACAAAACCTAGATGCAAAGCAAGACACCCAATTTGCCTAAAGCACGCCCAGAAAGCACTGAGGAGGAAGAAATAAAAAGCTTCCCAGCTGAAGTTTATGAAATGGTAGGAGTGGAAGTAGCAAATCAGATGAATATGTCCCTGGACAAAAACAAAACAAATAATTACACAGATAAAGAGATGATGACCATAATGAAGGACATGGTTAGTGATTCTAGAGTATATACAGATAAAACTAGAAGAGCTCACCATGAATGCTCAACATAGGAAAGAACTAGATGCCATAAAACGGATGCAAACAGATATCCAGGAGATTAAAAATTCTACTGAAAGTAGAATCAACCTGTGTGAGGACAGAATATCAGATCTAGAAGACAGGGTTGTGGCTGGTGATCATCAAATGAAACACTTCTTAAAAATAGCAAGGGACCATCAAAAATCTATCTAACAGCTGCTAGATGATGCAAAGAAGAATAATATAAGATTAACTGGAATCAATGAACAATCAGAAGATGACACAAACAACATAAAAACCTGTTCACAGAAGTAATATCAGAGAATGTCCCAAGCATGAGAAAATAATTTGACATACAGATAAGTGAGGTATTTAGAACCCCAAATAGCCATGATCAGAGAAAAAACACACCAAGGCATAAAGTGAAAAAAAGAAGGCAGAGAGAGAGAGAATAAAAGGAGAACTTATTCAAACAACAAGAAATTCAACACAATCTTAGAACAGATTATTAAAGAACAGAATATTAAAGAAGTTAGAGGACAGTTTGCAGTGAAGCACAGAGATACCTTGGTTCACGAACTCAACTGTCTCCATGATGCTGGTCGCAAACTGAACTGGATGAGAACATATGCAGCATATTGTTGGATCTTGTTTCTTGATCCATTCTGCTAATCTGTTTCTTCTGATTGTTGAATTGAGGTTATCATACTGATGGTTATAACTGATAGGTAATGACTTATCCTTGTCATCATATTGTTTTCTTGTTGGTTCCCCACACTTAACCCAAAAAGAAATTCACAGACTGAAAGTCAAAGGGTGGAAAACAATACTCCATGCAACAGAAAACTGGAAAAAAGCACGAGTACCTATTCTATTTGCAGACAGAGTAGATTTCGAGCCAAGGCTGATCAAGAGAGACAAAGAAAGTTACTATCTACTTATTAAGGCAACAATCCAAGAGGAAGAGATAACAATCATAAATATATATGCTGGATCTGCACATCCAGTGCGACCTTTCTTCTGAAGCACAGATAGGAATGCCTTCCAGAAATCTTGACAGGGATGTCCAATAGGCACCTCAAATAAACATACAACTTCAGACTGCTTTCTTTCTGCAAAATCAGCTAATCACTCTAAGATTAAAAAAAAAAAATTGATCGTCACCCTAAGCTTTTCTTTCTCTTCTACTACTCAACCATTTACTGAGCCTCCTGCAGTTTCCCTGAAGATCTCTCCAGAATC